>CAUYTI010011225.1:0-12854 GCA_963575145.1 Galago senegalensis
TTTTTTTTTTTTTTTGAGACAGAGCCTCAAGCTGTCCCCCTGGGTAGAGGGCTGTGGCATTACAGCTCACAGCAACCTCCAACTCCTGGGCTCAAGCGAGTCTCTTGCCTCTGCCTCCCAAGTAGCTGGGACCACAGGTGCCCGCCACAACGCCCGGCTATTTTTTTTTTTTTGGTTGTAGCCGTCATTGTTGTTTGGCGGGTCCGGGCTGGGGATTCGAACCCGCCACCTTAGGTGTATGTGGCTGGCGCCTTAGCCGATTGAGCTATAGGCGCCGAGCCCATGAATTTGAATTCTAACCTAAATACTTAAGATAGCACCTGCCTCTTAGAGTCGTTTTTAGGATTTAGATAATACATATAAAGTGCTTATAACTATACCTGGCATAGAGTTAAGTGCTTAATAAAATGTTAGATATAAGTATTATTATGTTATTATTGCTATAACCCTATATCATAGGTGTTACAGCTTATAGGAACTTAGCAGAGGAGGCATTTTCTGTGTGTGTGTGTGTGTCTGTGAAGGACTGAAGAAGATTTCACAGAAAATATATATTGTAGTAAGATCTTGAATGATATTTAGAGGTATCAGCAGCCATAGTATACACAGTTATAAAAGGTAGAATATAAGTCCAAATAGGTGAGTTGGGGCCTTCAATGTTAGGCTGAGTTTGAATTAACCTTACTGTTGCTGTTAGGATAAAGCTCCTTCATCTATTCATTTAACAAATAGTTTTTAGCACTGGGGCTATGCACCAGGTACTATTGTAGGGACTGGGGATATGGTGATAGGTGATAAACATTGACCTAGAACTCATATATTGTTGGGGAAGACAATGAATGAACAAATATATAGATTACCTAATTACCCATTCTAATAAGTACTAGGATCATTGGCTCTAGTAGAATGATCAGTTAAGGAATCAATAGCTTATATTGGCTACTTAAGCCTTTTGGTTAAACCATAGTGATTAGTTATCATCATTGCTTCTAATAGAAGATGGTCTTGTATGTCATCTGTAACCTCCGAGTACTTTTTGTATGTTCATTTTGGTCTCAGTAAATGATTGGAGTAAGTGACTATTCATTATTCCCATTTTATAGACTAGAAAACTGAGGCAGAACAAGATTGTTTTGCACTTATTTATTTTTTAGAGACAGAGTCTCATTTTGTCACCCTTGGTAGAGTGCTGTGGTGTCACAGCTCACGGCAACTTCCAGCTCTTGGGCTTAGGCGATTCTCTTGCCTCAGCCTTCTGAGTAGCTGGGACTACAGGTGCCTGCCATAACGCCCGGCTATTTTTTGTTCCACTTTGGCCGGGGCCAGGTTTGAACCCACTACCCTCAGTATATGGGGCTGGTGCCCTACTCACTGAGCCACAGGCGCCGCCCAGAACAAGATTTTTTGTCATTGACTGTGATTACAGAATGTGTTTTCCCATGAGTATTTGTTCACCACTTTCACTAGCCTTTACAGAAGAATTACTGTTTGTGGTTTATAAGGTCTGATCATAAAATAATGAGATTATTTTCCATGAGCCACACATGAAAATCAGTCTACTTACTACACTTACATACTGCATTATAGTAGTGACAATTTTCTTGCTTTGGTTTCTAATTGTTCTTACTTTTTAATGTGTTCACATGAGATTTCCTAATAAAAACAGCAATAACAGAAAAAAGGTTACAGAGTCCTTAATATTTGATGGTGAAACTATGCATAAAATACTACATTTTGTACCAAGCACAATAGTAAGTACTAAAAAGATTAGTTAGAAGGGGCTTGAAAGGCAGTAAAAGTGGTTCTTGTTTTCCAGATGGCTAGAGGGCTTGATTTATGGGGAATGAATAAATAAATTATGCATAGCATGGTTAAATACATCTGAGGTAGTGTTATAGTAGTCTGTAAATTAGAAGAAATGTAAACATGGCAATCTGAAAGAAGTGGGGGAGGAAAATAGAAAAAGCATTTGAATAACAGTAAAACATTCAGAGCTGTTCTTGTAGTCTATCTGTTCTCACTTGCCTGCCTCTGCAGCCTGGACCTCATGGTCAGAAATGCATTCATTTATTCACTCTGTAGTTAAGGAATACCCAGAGATCAATCATCCCAGTGTGGTGCTGTTTTAATAATGCTCTTTGATTTCCTTCTTTCCCTTATCTCCTTGTCATTCTAACTAGCATCCCTTGCTATTCCCTGTCAAAATGAAGAGACATTCCTGGTAGAAAGAGCAGCACAGATAGAGGCACAGAAACATGAGAGAGCCTTTTATATTCAAGAAACAGCATCTGCCTGTCTGAGGCATAAGGCTTCTGGGGTAAGGACTGTGTTGGCAGCTGGAGCAGGTGGGAGGACTGCAAGGGATGAGATTTAGTTAGGAATCTAGGTGAAGTCCAGATTGTACATGCTTTTGGACCTAATCTTGTAACCAAGACACTATTAAATGATTTTAAAGCACAGGAATGATTTGATCAGATTTGAATTTTAGAGAAGTTGTTGCAGTGTGGAAAGTGGATTGAGGGGAAGTGTAGGTTGGAGACTTGGGAGACCAGGAAATTGGCTTTTTTTTTTTAATCTAGGCAAATAATCAAAAGACCTGAAAGAAGACAGTAAGACTAGAGAGGAAGGAATAAGTTCTGGAGAAATTTCAGAAGGGGAATTGATAGGACCAATTAGACATGGAGAATAAAATAGAAAAGAGTTAGGGATGACTTTAGAGCCTGAGCATATTATGGGGTAGGCTGTGTTTCCTCCATATCACCTGTTGAGTCTCAACCTTTCTAAATCCCAGAGAAGGAAGAATTTTAATAGTCAAATGTGGTAGAATGAAAAGCACGACAGTACTTGAAATCCACAAAATAAATTGTGAAATAATTTTGTTTATTCTGCCCATAAAAAAGTCGTAATTTTCCTCCAGAGAGAAACTGAAAACAAAGGAGAGTGTCTTTGGGCTTCAGCTCATAAAGAAGTCTACCATCATCACCTCAGTTAGGCCTTCTCCAAGCTGTCTGACTAGAGCAGCCGTTCTCAACCTGTGGGTCACGACCTCTTTAGGGGTCAAACGACCCTTTCACAGGGGTCACCTAAATACATCCTGCACATCAGATATTTACATTACAATTCATAACAGTAACAAAATTATAGTTATGAAGTAGCAACAAAAATAATTTTATGATTGGGGGGTCACCACAACATGAAGAACTGTATTAAAGGGTCGTGGCATTAGAAAGGTTGAGAACCACTGGACTAGAGCAACTGTGTGGGTTGCATAGGGAGGAAAAGGTATTTTGGATTCCATCATAATTTACTAATTCACTTCCTCATAATTCACTAATTTCCCTAAACACTTAGCCTGGGAGAATGGCAATTAATATTGCTGTTTTTTGAACTTGGAAAAAAAAGTAGCTCATATCAAAAGCTCTGTGGGGCCATAAACCCTACTAGTTTTATATGCTGAATCTTTAAAATGAGACCTATGATGATGTCCACTGGCTTTGGCTTTCTTAAAGTAACTTAATAGGAAAATGGTCAGATTTTAGAACTTATAGTTTCTAATCTTTCCACCAATTATTTTTTATTTATTAGGTAAAGTATATACTTTATTCAGAAGTTTACCTAAATGTTTTATCAAGGATGCCACTTGTTTCCTTAGACAGAAATTTTTAATTTTATTGAAATCCAATTTAGTGATTTCTTTTTTTCTTTCCTAGATCTAGAAAGTCACCACCAAACCCAAGATTATGTAGAGTTTCTCCTATGTTATCTTCTAGAATTTTTAATAGTTTTGTATTTTACATTTAGGTCAGTGATCCATTTGGGGTTAATTTTTGTGATAAGTATAAGGCCTTTGTATAGGTTTACATTTTTACATATGTATGCTTAATCACTGAAGCACTGGTTTTTGAAAACACTGTCCTTTGTCTACTGAATTGCTATTGTACCTTCATCAAACACTATGTGACTATATTTGTGTGGGTCTATTTCTGGGCTGTCTACTCTGTCCCCCCAATCTATGCATCAAATCAGGCAGTGTGAGTGCCTCAACTTTGTTCATTTCCAGTAATGTATTGGCTCTTCTAGATATTTTGCTTTTCCACAGAAGCTTTAGAGCAGTAGTTCTCAACCTTCCTAATACTGCAACCCTTTAATACAGTTCCTGTGGGTCGCGACCCACAGGTTAAGAACCACTGCTTTAGAGTCAGTTTATTGTACTTGTGAAATAACTTCCTTGGGTCTTGATTGGGATTGTGTTTAATCTGTTGATCAAGTTGGGAAGAATTGACATCTTAACAATATTGAGTTTTTCATTCCGTGAACATAGAACATTCTCCTTTGATTTACCTCATCAGTTTTTGTAGTTCTCTGAATATAGATATTGTGTATGTGTTCTTAGATTTATACCTAAGTGTTTAATTTGGGGGTAGGCTATTGTAAATTGTATGTTTTTTTAATTTGTTATTCTAATTCATTACTGGTATAAAGAAAGCAACTGACTTTTTGTATCTTGACCTTATTATCCTGCAATGTATATTTGTCTGTTATTTCATAAGTTTGGGCTGTTTTTTCCTTCTTTCAGGATTTCTTTAGGATTCTTTGAGATTTTCTACATAGACAATTGTGTCACCTGTGAATAAACAGAGTTTAATTTATGCCTTCCCCATCTGTACACCTTTTATTTCCCTTTGCTGTTCTAATTAGCTAAGTTGTTGAATAGATGAGTGAAAAGAGAAGACATTCTTGTTTTGTTCCTGATCTTAAGGGAAAGAAGAGTCCACTTTCTCACTATAAAGTGTGATGTTAGCTGTAGGGTCTTTCCATAGATGTTCTTTATTAAATTGAGAAAAATACCCTTTATTTCTAGTTTGCTGAGAGTTTTAATCTTGAATGGATGTTGAATTAAGTTGTTTTTGTGGTGTCAATTGATATGATCATATATGATTTTTATTCTTTGTCTACTGATATGGTATATTACATGGATTTTGGAATGCTGAACCAGCTTTGCATACCCAGAATAAATTCCACTTGGTTGGGGTATAAAAGTCTTTTTAAACATTGTTGGGCTCAATTTACAGATGTTTTTGAGGACTTTTACATCTGTGTTCATGAGAGATACTGGTCTGTAGTTTTCTTTTCTTGTAATGTCTTTATTAGGTTTTCCTATAGGGTAAAGTTGGCCTCATAGAAAAAGTCTGAAAGTGTTTCCTTTGCTATTATTTCCTGGAAAAGATTGTGGAAAATTGGTATTATTTCTTCCTTAAATGTTTGGGCCTGGTGCTTTCTTTTGAAGAAGGTTATTAATTTTTAATCCAATAATAACAATAATAATGACATAAGACTATTTAGATTTTCTGTTTCTCCTATGCAAGTTTTGATAGTTTGGTGTCTTTCAAGTAATTGGTTCATTTCACCTAAATTTAGCAAATTTGTGTGTGTACAGTTGTTCATAGTATTTTCTTATTATCCTTTTAATGTGTAAGGGACAGTAGTGATGATTCCTCCTTCATCTCTCTAATATTCGTAATTTGAGTCTTCTCTTTTTTTCTTGGTAAGCCTAGATAACAGTTACCTGCTTTTGGTTTTATTGATTTTGCTGTCTTCCTGTGTTCAATTTCATTGATTTTTGCTCTGATTTTTTTCTTTGTTTTCTTCTGCGTGCTTTAGGCTTTACATTGCTCTCTTTTTCCTCTAATTTCCTAAGATGGAAGCTTAGGTTATTGATTTTTACATCTTCTTGTCTATCATATTCATTTAATGCTATTAATTTATCTCTAAGCACTGCTTTTGCTGTATCCCACAAATTTTGATGTATTATATTTTCATCTTCTTTAAAATATTTTTAGGGCAGCACCTGTGGCTCAAAGGAGTGGGGCACTGGCCCCATATGCTGGAGGTGGCAGGTTCAAACCCAGCCCCAGCCAAAAACTGCAAAAAAAAATTTTTTTTTTTAATTTGTCTTGAGATTTTTTTTTAACCCATGGGATATTTGGGAGTGTGTGTTGTTTGATTTCCAGGTATGTAATGGATTTCCCAGCTGTTTTTCTGTTATTTATTTCTTATAATAATTTAATTTCACTGTGTTAAGATTCATGGCAAACTGGATAGGAGTTGGCGGCTATATCTAATGTTTGCTGTAACTAGGTGCCAGAGGGTTCAAATTCCTATAGTTCCCTTGTTTTTGTCTCCCCTCTTGATTTTGAGTTTCCCTGAGGACAACTTTAGAGAACCTGTATCTAGTATCTCTTTGAACTGTAATCCATTGTTACTATACTAAAGCCCTATAGTGTGGTGGTAAAGTATGGAGGAGAAGGTAATTTTATAATCTTCTGATTAAGTCTCAGTATTTTATTGGTACTGTGTTTTATGGCTGTAAATTTTTCTCCAGTAATGTAGCTTTTTGTCCTCCCTGGTCTCTTACTCCCTTGACTGCATATCTTGAAGATATGACCTGTTGAGTATGTTTTTCTCCCTTTAAGTCTGATAAGCAGGCTAGAGGGGTTTTACAGTTGGAAGAATGCTTTTCCTCTAACAGGGAGTAAGCTCAGGCAAAGTATTTTCCCCTGGAGCATAGGCCTTTGTTATGGAGAAACCTCTAGGCAAATTTCACAATGATTACTCTTCTCCTCCCCTGGTCAGAGCCAGAAGGTATTTTCTTGGATCTTCACAGGGAGAACTTGGTAGGGTTCCTGGAGGTAGAGCTAGAGCTTTGGTATGGGAGCGCCTGTAAAACTGTGATCCTCAGGAGTTTCTCATATTCATGCTAATCCACACTCAGCCTTCAGCAGTTTGTCCAAGTTGCCATTTAAGTGTTCCTACCTGATGGTTCCAGCTGTTTATTCTCCAGGTAAGCAGAGCTCAGCTATCTCTCTTAGATAAGTTTATTTCCTCAGATTTTGGATTGCCAGTTTCCTCTGCAACCTCATTTCTCCAATGGGTCTGAGAAAAATCATTGATTTTTCAGTTTGTCCAAACTTTTCTTGTAAGGATGAAAGTAATAACGTCTAAGCTTTTTACTTGTGTCAGCTGAATCCAGAGGCTCCTCATTTTTTTATTTAATGAAACCATGTCCTTTCTTGAAGGAAATACATTTTAGAGGCCCTTTGGCAAACTGTAATAATTCCTGAGTGGATTACTGTGTTCCGCTTTATAACATGTGGTAAAGAGTTGTTGTAATGTTTCAGGAGGTTCATACTGTGTGTTTTTGGGGGTCAAGGGCTACCACATACTCCAGAGATACTGTAGTCATATGGCTAAAGTTCTGTAGTTAGCCATATACCAGAAATGTTGGGTCTCATTGGGATAGTAGGTTGTCTTATACTGCACTGGTGAACTGAGTCTTACCTTTCTTTTCTGAGGGTTGGTGGCACCATTTTATGATCTTGTCAGAAGAGTGTTCTCAGATAACTATGGGAGAAAAATACCATTTGGAGTAACTCAAAGATAAGATCCTCTCAGAAGTCATCCAATACAATATATGAGTGACCAAATGACAAATCATTGCTGAAATGATAGAGTATGAAGCTGGAAGGGACCTTAAAATCATACTGGCTAATACCTCCTCATTTTATAGATGGCAAACCTGTAAAACCAAGAAATTAAGGCAGTTACTCAAGGTGACAAAACTAGCAAGTTGTAGAGCTAGGATTAGAATTCACATTTCTCACTGCTGAAATGGAGGTCCAATCACAAAGACTTTCTTCCTATTGACTTTTATTTTTTATTTTATTTTATTTTATTTTTTTGAGACGGAGCCTCAAGCTATCCCCCTGGGTAGAGTGCCATGGCATCACGCTCACAGCAACCTCTAACTCCTGGGCTCAAGCGAGTCTCCTGCCTCAGCCTCCCAAGTAGCTGGGACTGCAGGCGCCCACCACAACGCCTGGCCATTTTTTGGTTGCAGCCATCATTGTTGTTTGGCGGGCCCGGGCTGGGGATTCGAACCCGCCACCTTAGGTGTATGTGGCTGGCGCCTTAGCCGCTTGAGCCACAGGCACCGAGCCCTTATTGACTTTTATTTAAAAACTGAGTGAGCCATCTTCCTCTCAGGACTTCTTCACCTAGTGTTCACCAGAAATAGTCCCCTTCTTTGTCCACATATCCCAGTGGTCTGCCTCCCAGAATATAGGTCTCCTCTTTGCAATGTCCTATCTCTATTCTTCCAGCTGCATTGCTTTTATTTTTATTTTCAAAACCATTTACATAGCATTAAAATACACCTCACTATAAAAGGTTCAAGCTATATACACATCTGTGAAATGTGAAAGTCCCACTTGTTCTTCTCACTCCAGAGACAACCACCGAAAAGACTTTAATATATTCCAGTTCTTTCTCTATCCAGTCATACACATAGACACACACTTAAAAAAAAACACATTTTTTGTGACTTGCTTTTTCATACAGTATTTCTGGGAGATGAGATTTTTCTATTTCAATACACAGTCTACTTCTTTCCTTGGACTATTCTTCTGGATACTGTCTTTGTTGCCAGCTTTTGCTGCTATAGACAGTGCTGCAATGAGTAACATACACATATTGGTGTGTGCAAGTACAATTGTTTCTTTAAGGGAGATTTCAAGGAGGTGTGCATTTTTTAACTCATTTTTCTGTCTATGACACACTATTCCTATGACTCCAAGAAGAATCTCCTGATTGGTGTTTCTTCTCTCAACTTAACTTTCCCCACCAAAGAATAATTGCTAGTTTCTTGTCCACAACTTCCTTTTGCAGATTAATAAAGATAAACTAAGGTAGACTTAGTACTGAAGAACTAGAGAATTGCTGTTTCTAAAACTATAATTACAAGTTATTAGAGAAGATAATGCTACCCAAAGGATTTCCCAACGTTGTGGCATGTAGTATGCATTTTGGGATAGCATCGCTCTACTCATTACATTCCCCACTCTCTTGTCAGTCCCATAAATGTGTATATTTGAGAAGAAAGGAATGAAGAGCCAGTAAATAAATATAGGGCTTTTTGCTTTATATGAATAGCCCTATCAGCAACTTTATCAAAATTAGCCCCTTTATTTCCAGTTCTGTGACATTATAGTCCAGTTGGAACCTGCAGATAGCAAGGCAAAATTCTTGTGTGCTGTTTTTGGTAACTGGAAATTAGTAACCTGGCTCCACTTGGGATGAGAGTGAGTTGTTCTGGGAACTTCCAGATTAGAGAAGATGCTGAGAGTAGGAGACATAAAAGAGATATGCCCCAAGAAAATGTCTATAACCCAGCAGGGATAGAGCTGTATTCAATGGGAAAAAAGGAGTCAGAGGACTGGTGTGGTGGCTCACGCTTGTAATCCTAGCATTCTGAGAGGCCAAGGCAGGTGGATTGCTTGAATTCAGGAGTTTGAGACCAGCCTGAGTAAGAGTAAGATGCCATCTCTACTTAAAAAAAAAAAAATACTGAGGCAAGAGGATTGCTTGAGCCCAGGAGTTTGAGGTTGCTGTGAGCTATGATGCCACATACTCTACTGAGGGTGACAAAATGAGACTCTGTCTTAATATGTGTGTGTGTGTGTGTGTGTATATTCATGCTTGTTTCTAAAGTTTTGCCTGTCCTTTTCCACCATGCTCCAGATTCCTGTATTCTTCTCATAACTCTCAAACTTTGTTTCAATAGTATATACAGGGTGTCCATAAAGTTCGTATGAAATTTAAAACAGTTTACTATTTTAAATTGTCATACTGGCTGTAAACTGTTTTAAATTGTACATGAACTTTATGGACACCCTGTATTATATTTGTGGTGGATTTTACAGTTCTATTACCCACATCCTTCAACTACCCCTTTTATTGTCTAGCTCTCAGCAGAGTTGGGATAAAGAGTTTCTTCTTTTTTTGTCCTTCCTGCATCTTAGACAACTTCAAGTTTTAACTAGCTCTGAGCAAGAACCAAAGCATTGGCTCCCTAAATGAAATGAGTTCAGGAGCGACCGTCAAAACAACACAGATGCATCAATCAGATTGGATGTCAGACATAGCACTAAGGCATAGTGTTCTGGAGCCTCCTGGTGTTACAGCTGCTGGATTATGAAAAAGTTCAGGAGTTTCTAGGGGTTGGTGGGTGGCAGGGATTAGGAGCATCCTTAGGAAAAAGTAGTTATTTATCTATAGTTACTGAGGTATTTTAGTATTTAACAACCAGTATGACTTATAGATGTGTCCCATCAGAACATTCACCTTGAATAGGTAACACCAGGGTCAAACTAAGATGGTATAATAAAGCAGTGGGTTTTTGGCACTAGGGATTGGTTTCATGGAAGACAATTTTTCCACCAACAGGGGATGAGGGGCTGGGAAGGGTAGGTAGGCAGAGATCAGGCAGTGATACAAGCAATGGAGAAGAACTGGCAGCTATAAAACTATAATAAATATAGATGAAGCTACTTCACTAGATTGCCTGCCACTCACCTCCTACTATGTGGCCAGTTCATAAGTTTCAAGGAACAATTTTTTCAAGGGAGGGTGGGAGAGGTGGAGCTCTGTGATCTTAACAGGCCGTGGACTGATAACAGGTTTGTGGCCTAGGTGTTGGAGACCATAGCATTAAAGCATAATATAGTGTGATGATACTATCCAGGACTTAGATGGAAAAGCTACTACATTTGCTTTTTGGCCTCTGGGTTTGGATAAGTGGGAAACAAAATAGAGGCAAAATGGAGTTTTTGTTGCTAGTTGCAACAATGGAGTTTTTGTTGCAACTTCCTCCACAGGTTGCTAGATAGAAAGGTCCTACAAACATTGCCTAATTATTGGAGCTTCAGCTTTAATGTATTCTCAGACATAGACATGTAGGTGAAAGGAAATGTCAAAGAGTTTATAACTTATTAGGAGCTCTAGAATGGATGAACCAGTACAAGAAGGGAAGGAGGTGCAGGTATAAAAGTGAGAAATGGCATATAATAGGCTCTCTGTAGTTGCTGTTGAACAAAGGTAAAGTTTAAATGATCCCTGGATGAATATCTGCTGATGTGTGTTAGACATAGTGTTGAATTTTTTGTAGATGTGGTTCCAGCCTTGCAAAAATACAATATATCCCTGTAAAACTGAAATATACATATATAGTTTTAAAGGGACTATTTTCAAATCCTATGATATATACCAATAGCCCTGCCCCCATTTCCTGGCATGCTTGTTTATTTCTTTAGGCTGTTACCAATTAGTGAGCCCTCATGCAGCTGAGATGTTACTAAAGCAGTACTTCAAGGTCTGTGCTTGAGGTTTCCTTCTATTCTATTTCCCCCTGTGTTTTGGTTAGTGATTAACTAGTTTATTTAATCAGTTACTGTTCAACCCCTTAGGTAAATTCTAATGGCATATTGGTTAGGGATTGAAATAAACATTATTCTCAAATCAGAATGTTTTTCTTGTATTTTAAGGGGATTTATAGTTTTAAGCAGCATGTTATTTTTTGAGAAAAAAAATTAGAAAATGGTTTCCATAATGAGAAGTAGGTTAAATGCATTCATTTTTATGCCTTCTCGTTCAAGCACTATGTTTCTAAAGACCCATTGTTAAGTCTTTAGACCTAAGTATAACCTAATGAAAAGCTGTTTGTATGTTGACTTTTTTCACTAATTTACTGTGTTTTCTCCTTGGACTCAGGCAATGCAAACTAGCTTTTGAGGGGCTTTTTCTTCTATTATTTAAGTTGAGATCTAATTGTACTTTAACTTGAATAATTTTCCTGTTAGAGACCACTAAATTATAATATTTTACAATACAATGCCATCAAAACTTAATTGAGATTAGTTTTACTTTCTTTATTCTTTTTTGATTTTTTTATTTATTAAATCATAGCTGTGTATAAATTAAAATACTTTTTTTATTCTTATAGAGGTAAAAATCTAGACTCACCTAAGTACTTCAATCTGACATTTAGCTCATTGTTTAATTTTATTCTGTCTTTCTTGGCACTAGAAGCATGTATTTTTTTTAAGACAGTCTTATGGCTTGGCGCCTGTGGCTCAAGTGGCTAAGGCACCAGCCACATACCCCTAAGGTGGCGGGTTCGAATCCAGCCCTGGCCCACCAAAACAACAATGATGGCTGCAACCAAAAAATATCCGGGCATTGTGGTGGGCGCCTGTGGTCCTAGCTACTTGGGAGGCGGAGGCAGGAGACTCGCTTGAACCCAGGAGTTGGAGGTTGCTGTGAATTGTGATTCCATGGCACTCTACCCAGGGGATTGGCTTGAGGATCTGTCTCAAAAAAAAAAAAAAAGGCACATGTCTGCTGCTATTTTTTTTCTTTTGAGACAGAGTCTCACTTTGTCACCCTACGTTAAGGTGACCAGACGTCCTGCATTTTAACAATTTGTCCTGCATCCCGCAGTGTTTTTAAAAAGTCCCGATTTTTGGAAAGAATACATGACAAGCTAGGGAACGGCTGGAGAACAGGAAGGGAATATACAGTTTTCAGCTGCCATGTGGCTATTTCACCAGGATATGAGTTTTATATTATTTTTGTTAATTTTACAATGTTAAACTTTAATAATAACAAATAATTGTTGAGAACTGATTATCGAGAACTGCTTATCAAAGTTCACATTGTTGTTAGAATTCAATAAGAAATATGCCAAAGAATAAAATAATATTATACATATATTTTTAATGTATTATATTTGTAAATTGTATTTATGTTGAAATTAAAAATATATATATTACAATACTGTTTTTGCGTTCTATGAAAATTTTTATTGCTCCATATAGACCAAATTTTTTTTTTTTTTTTGAGACAGAGCCTCAAGCTGTCCCCCTGGGTAGAGTGCCATGGCATTACAGCTCACAGCAACCTCCAACTCCTGGGCTCAAGCGAGTCTCCTGCCTCCGCCTCCCAAGTAGCTGGGACCACAG
>CAUYTI010011229.1:0-18639 GCA_963575145.1 Galago senegalensis
CAAGCGAGTCTCTTGCCTCCGCCTCCCAAGTAGCTGGGACCACAGGTGCCCGCCACAATGCCCAGCTATTTTTTGGTTGCAGCCGTCATTGTTGTTTGGCGGGTCCAGGCTGGGGATTCGAACCCGCCACCTTAGGTGTACGTGGCTGGTGCCTTAGCCAGTTGAGCTATAGGTGCCAAGCCGCCCTACATATTCTTTAGGGAGAGAAGAATAGTCTAGAATGAAGTCTTCAGGATCCCCTTTTCAAGTGTAACAGTCCTTTCATCCTTCCTCCCTTATTTCCTTGCTTCCCTCCTTCCTGCCTTCCTACCTTTGTTGTCAATTATTGGGTTTTGTCACATGGCTTCCTTTGAATAGAGATTTATGTTTACAGTAGGATTTGCAAACCACAAGACTAGATGATTTCTAAGCCTAAGGGAGCAGAATATTGACACAGGAAAGATTTAGATAAATGCTGTAAGTCACTGGGTGGGTGGGGATGGACTAAGTTTGGGGTGGGTAGGGGATAACAAATGGGGCATGAGGAGGTTATGAGACTGAGGCTGCAGCTGGGGATGGAATTGGGCAAAATGAGGACTGGAAGATTTGGGTTGAGCTTGAGCTCAGGTTGGATAGATATGTAGTGGGGTTGGTTTTAGGGATGAGGGTGAGATTAGGTTGAGAATGGGAACTTGGGACTGTGGTAGGTGATGGGGATAGACAATGGGGCTTGGGCTGGGGAAAAAAACGAAGCATAATTCAGTTTGATTAAAGAGATAATAGAGTTTAAAATGGGGACTGGAAGAAGGTTTATAGTGGGAATGGAGGTTGGAATGATTAGACAGTGTAGACAGTCTACCTGAAAACAGGTGTGGAGCTGAGGTTGATATGGTGAACATGGGGGTAGATTGATGGGGCTTGGGATAGGGTCAAGGTGGACAGTGGGGATTGGGCCAGATAACTTGGGCACTTGACCAAGTTGGAAATTTGGTGCTGTTTGGGATAGATATAGGGATTGGGATGACAATGAGATTGCGGTTGGAGGAAGATGGAGATTAGTGTGAAAGTATGATTCAAGATGGTGCTGGGGTTTAGGTGGGGAAGGTGGGACAGACTTCACCCTAGACCAGGACTGCCTGGCTCCATCACATCTTCTGTCATTATTGAGATCAGTGGCCCCAACAAGATTGGGAGGAGTTTCCTACCCTCATCCCCTTCCTCAATATGGAAACGTTGAGAGTGGAGGAGATGAATAGTAGACTTACCATTGCCCTTGGTAAAGTTGAAAAAGATGAGGCAGTTGCCGTGGCCACTCAACTCCTCCCCTTGGTCCATCAGGGCCTCCATCATAGCTTGGTACCACTGAGGACCACTACCCATTTGGATCCCAGGTGCACCGTGTACACAGGGTCATACTTCTTTTTTAAAAATTTTTATTTATTTATTTATTTAGAGACAGAGTCTCACTTTATCACCCTCAGTAGAGTGCTGTTGTGTCATAGCTCACAGCAACCTCCAATTCCTGGGCTCAGGCGAGGAAGTAGCTCCAATTCTCTTGCCTCAGCCTCCCAAGTAGCTGGGACTACAGGCACCCACCACAACACCTGGCTATTTTTTGTTGCAGTTTGGCTGGGGCCAGGTTCGAACCTGCCACCCTTGGTATATGGGTCCTGCACCCTACGCATTTAGCCACAGGCACTGCCTAGGCATCATACTTCTTGCTTAATTGGAGGTGGGAAGACAAAGGTCACAGAGGTCCTGGGGCTATGGGACCCCTTCCTCTTATCCTTCCACCATCACCAAAGCCAAGGCCCTTGCACCTTGGTGAGGGAGGTCAGTAGATCTTGGGAGTAAAGCTATAGCAGGTTTCCTAGGAGTGGGAGGGGGTCTAGTTCCTGAGGACAGTTGGCCCTTGTACCTTGAGCTGAGGGTCAGGAACACACAGACAAGAGAGAGCCAGGAACAGGAGTAGGATGGCTATCCTTATACTGGCCATGGTTAAGTCAGCTGTTGGTGTCTGGAGGGCAAACTGGGAGAGTACATTGCTGGGGAGAGAGTGGGATCCCTCCTCATCTCTTTCTGAAACTTGCTTTCCCTAAGCCCAAGAACTGGGGGCAGAGGGAGAGAAGCAGAGACAAGGACAGACCAGGGGATAGGGGAGGGAGGAAGGGAGGGTAAAAGAGAGACAGGCAAAGTACAGATAGACCGACAATGAGAGAGACAGAAAGGGACAGAGGGAACAAGTGATACAGAGACAGAGATAAAGAGAGACTGAGAGATACACTTAGAGGTAGTGAGGGATACAGAAAAACAGAGGGATAACGCTCTTCAGCTCTCTCTCATCTACCTATTTATCAATCAGTGTTAAGGAGAAATAGAGACACACAGGGACAGAGGCAGACTAATCGAGACACAAAAATAGGGAAAGCCAGAGAGACCATCACAGAGAGAGGCAGACATAAACTGGAGAGTGCTGGGCGTGGTGGCTCACGCCTGGAACCCTAGCACACTGGGAGGCCAAGGTGAGTGGATTGCCTGAGCTCAGGAGTTTAAGACCAGCTGGAGCAAAGACTGAGACCCCGTCTCTACTAAAAATACAAAAAATAGCCCGGTTTTGTGCCTGTAGTCCCAGCTATTCAGGAGGCTGAGGCAAGAGGATCAAGAATTAATTTGAGGTTTCTGTGAGCTATGATGCCACAGCACTCTATCCAGGGCGACAGAATAAGACTCTGTCAAAGAAAACAAAAAACTAGAGAGACACAGAGCTAGAGAAAGACAGAGGACAGATTGAGCGGAGAGACAGGAATGTACACTTACTGGGAGATAGAGATGGATACTGAAAAATGGAGAGAAAGAGGGTGATAGAGGCAGAGAGAAGGAAGAGACAGAGCTGACACAGAGTCTGAGGGAGAAGAGAGTGACCGAGACAGAAAGAGACACAGAGAGGAGAGAGACATAGAGACACAGAGAGGAGAGAGAAAATGAGAGAGGAAATGTTAGAGACATCCAAGAATGGAGACCAAGAGAGACTGAGGCAGAGAAGGAGGGCAGAAGCAGAAACAGTAACAGAAAAGAATCAAGTGTTGTGAGCCAGGGCATCACATTGCAGAGAGAGATGCCACCTGCTGAGTGAAGCATCAGTACAGCAACCCCAGTGTGCAGAACCGAGTTCTAGGGAGATCCACACATCTTGGAGCTCTCAGAGGTGACAGCAAAAGAGATTCCCAGCCAGACTTAGAGACAGCGAGATGGAGCCAGAGACACCACTCCCTTGGGACTTAACCCCTCCTCCAGTGATCTCCACTCAGGCCTTTTACCTGCTGAGTTGTGGGGGCAGCTGAGGTGTGTTCTGGAGCAGACTGGCTGTGGCTGTGGCTGCTCCAGATCTGTGACCTACAGCTCTTGATGTGCTGGGGGGGACAGGGTTACTCTTAATTTGTCTCTGCCCACACCCCTCAACCCCCACTTTCTTTGTTTTGACAGTGAACAAGTCACCCATCTCCTGGCCTGGGCAGAGGGGCAGATTGCAAAACAGGAGCAAGTCCAGGGCTCCTAGCTCCCCCCATCTTCTTATATACCTTTCCTGGGGCCCAGGGCTCACAGGCAGCTGGAATGGTGCAGTGGGTGGGTTCCCCACCTTGGGAGTCCTCCTGGAGCAGTCAGGCCCGAAGGCTGGTCTCATCTCTCCTCACTGTGGCCAATAATGGTCCTTTGCCTTGGGATGGGGCAAAGGAATCTCCATTTTTTTGCAGTTGGGGCCCAAGGCCTGATTTGAGGGGTCGGGTGGGGTTATGGGGCTATGGCAAAATGGTGGCCCAGAGATGGCGGCCAGGGTCCCTTTGGTGTTTTGGGCGCTTGGTTTTACTTCTCTGAGTTCAAGTCTACTTCTGTCACTGACTGGCTGAGTGGCCTTGGGCAAGTTGCTTTCCTTCTCTGAGCTGGAGTTTTCTCATTTTCTGGAGGCCTATTTTTCAAAGCTCTTCTCAACATTATCTCCTGTGGGTGGGTGGTCTCTGAAATTCTGTATCTCATTTTGCTTCAGCCCCACAGTCTCTGCCTCTGAATCGTTTTTCTCTGTCACTCTTGTTCTCTCTTGCTGTCTCTCTTGCCCTCTGTGTCTCTGGGTCTTTGTCTCTCACTCTCTCTGTGCCCTTTCTCTTTCTGCTTCTCTTTCATGGTATCTCCGTGTAAGTCCTATTCTGTCACTGTCCCCTCTCTCTGTCTCTGTCTCTCTTGCTTCCAAAGTCAGACTGCAGTGGGCAAGACTATAGCTGGGCTGAGGCTGAAAGAGGGCTTGGGAAAAGAGTGGGGCTGGAAGCCATAGGGATAAAGACCCTTGACTTGTGTGACTGTACCTGCCCGGCACATACAGTCCTCCTCCTGTTGTCCTAAGCTCCCCCACCAGCCGTTGTCTGCTCTTGGTTCCTGCCTCGGAAACTGGTCCTTGTTAGCCATCTTCTGGCCAGCTCACAAGGGCAGACTGTAAAGCCTGGAGCAGGGCCAGGGCTCCTAGCCTAGGAGTAGGGTAGGGGAGAAAGCCACTGAGGTCAAGGGTCTGGGAGACTAGGTAGAGGTTTGGGGGTGTGCACCATGTTACTGTGGGCCTGGGAGGAACGTGATGCCCCAGGTCCCAGGCACACGGGGTGGGGTAGATGTGGGGCCAGAACTGTTATTCAAGTCCTGAAAAGGCCAGTTGGGGCAGGTTTTGTAAGAGGGCTGAAGGCTTGATTATAGGATTTTATTTTTATTTATTTAGAGACAGAGTCTCACTCTGTTGCCCTGAGTAGACTGCCATGGTATCATCACAGCTCACAGCAAGCTTTAACTCTTGGGCTCAGGTGATCCTGCTGCCTCAGCCTACTAAGTAGCTGGGACTACAGGCACCCACCATGATGCCTGGCTAGTTTTTTACTATTTTTAGGAGAGACAAGCTCTTGCTCAGGCTGGTCTCTAACTTCTGAGCTTAAGTGATCCACGCACCTTTGCCTCCTGGAGTGCTAGGATTACAGGCGTGAGCCACCGCCCCGGACTTAATTGTAGGATTATCTATCTCTAGTTTCTCTTGGCATTCACCCTTACTTCTGGGGGAGCGTGTAGTGTTGGATGCACCCCAATACCATAACCAATTTTTCCTGACCGTAGAACTTGGTTGAGAGGGGCCAAATGGGACTGCCTGACTACGGAACCTGGGCTTCATGAGATCAGGAGTTTTAGGAGGCTTTGAGTTCTTTTGGTCTGACTTGCATGTGGCTGACGCCTTAACCACTGAGCTATGGGAGCTGGGCTGCTGCTTCTTTTTGAGACAGAGTTTCACTCTTGCCCTGGGTAGAGTGCCATGGCATTATAACTCACAGCAACCTCAAACTCTCAGTCTCAACAGAACCTATTGCTTCAGCCCTCCCCAGTAATCAGGTGCCTGCCACCACACTCAGCTAGTTTTTCTATTTTTTAGTAGAGATAGGGCCTCATTCTTGCTCAGGCTTGTCTTTAACTCCTGAGCTCAGGTGATCCACCTTGGCCTCCTAGAGTGCTAGGATTATAGGTGTGAACCATCATACCTGGCCAAAATTTATTTTCTTAATGTATTCATTGTGTACGACATGATGTTTTGAAGTATACATATGTACATTGTGAAATAAATATAGTTATATTTTATGCAAAAATTACATTTATTATGTTAAAACATTCTTTTTTTTTTCCTTTTTGAGATAAAGTCTCAAGCTGTCATCCTGGGTAGAGTGCTGTGGAGTCATAGTTCACAGCAACCTCCAACTGGGCCCAAGCGATCCTCTTGCCTCAGTTTTTCTATTTTTAGTAGAGACAGGTCTCTCTTTTTGCTCAGGCTGATCTCCTACTTGTGAGTTCAAGCAGTCCACCTGCCTTGGCCTCCCAGAGTGGTAGGATTACAGGCGTGAGCCACCAGGCCCAGCCTTTTTTTTTTTTTTCTTTGAGACAAAGTCTCACTGTGTCACCCTGGGTAGAGTGCTGTGGTGTCATCATGGCTCACAGAAACCTCAGACTGCTGGGCTCAAGTAATCCACTTTCCTCTACCTTCTGAGTAGCTAGGACTGCAAGTGCTCACCATGATAGCCGGGTAGTCTTACTCTTGTTTAGGCTGGTCTTGAACTTCTGAGCTCAGACAATCCACCTACCTCTACCTCCCAGAGTGCTAGGATTATAGGCCTGAGCCACCATGTGTGGCCTGTTAAAATATTCCTTAATGAGCCAGCAATTATTTATGTGACAGAGAATCCAGAAAGCAGATTTATGTCTGAATTATCCTTGTCCTTAATTACAGAGATTTGTTTATTATACATATAACACTATTGTCTAGAGTAGTTACTAAAGGTCCAAGAGGCTATGAACTTGGGAGAGCTTTTCCCTGCCTATCAGGCAGATCACAAGACAGGATGGACATATTTTTTTTTCTCTTTTGAATTTAGAGTTCAAGTGCTCTTCCTTAAATGTGTCAATTTGAAGGCTTTGTTAATGTTATCAAAAGACAGACTGTGAATCACAGACTCATCAAGTTTTATCTCCTTGGATATATGTTCAGACAAAAACTTTGGGAGCCTTTGCACACTCTTCCATCCTCCAAGGGCAGCTCCTCTCCATGGATGACCTGTTACTAGCTGGAAGAGGGATGGTGATTTCTTCACCTGAAGCAGCTACTCCAACCACCACAGATGTTGTCACAATGCTCATAGGAATAGTCATCAGCCATCTCAATAAGAGTACTTCCTAGGCCCAGCACTCATAGCACAGTGTTTACGGCGCCAGCTGCATATCCCGAGGGTGGCGGGTTTGAACCTGGCCCAGGCCAGCTAAACAATGGCAACAACAACCAAAAAAAAAAAAAATTAGCCGGGTGTTGTGGCAGGCACCTGTAGTCCCAGCTACTTGGGAGGTTGAGGCAAGAGAATCACTTAAGCCCAAGAGTTGGAGGTTGCTGTGAGCTGTGACGCCATGGCACTCTGCCCAGGGTGACATAGTAAGACTCTGTCTCAAAAAAAAAAAAAAAGTACTTCTTAGATGGCCTTGCTGAAGCCCTGGATGTTAATATATTTAGAGGCTGCAAATTTTTTGGCCCTTGAAAATTTATCTTTATTGATGTTGACACCAATGATCAGGGATGTACCAGGCACATCAGTTCATGATCACTGCCAATTCAAATTCTCCCAGGCCAAACACACCACAAGTAGAGGCAGCCGCCCCCTTGACCAGTGTTCACAGCAGCACCATAACCAGTTGAAATGCCACAACTCAGAAGGTGAACTTTACCCAAAGTCACCAACACATGTATTATAGTAACAAAGTTATCAGCTACAAGTGTGTGCTCTGAAACACGCTGATTTCCCTGTCTTTCCTTTGCCTTTCATGGTAGCAACAATAACAAGATACTTAGGAATATATTTAACTAAGAGGGGAAGACCTCTATAGAGAGAACTATGAAACACTGAGGAAAGCAATCACAGCGGATGTAAACAGATGGAAAAACATACCATGTTCATGGATCAGCAGAATCAACATTGTTAAATGGCTATACTGGGGTGGTGCCTGTGGCTCAGTGAGTAGAGTGTCAGCCCCATATACCGAGGGTGGTGAGTTCAAACCCAGCTCTGGCCAAACTGCAACAACAAAAAATAAGTAAAATAAATAAAGTTTTTTAAAAAAGCATTAAAAAAATGGCTATACTACCAAAAGTGATTTACAGATTCAATACAATCCCCGTTTAAAATCCCAATGTCATGGGTGGCACCTATGGCTCAGTGGGTAGGGTGCCGGCCCCATATACTGAGGGTGATGAGTTCGAACCCGGCCCTGGCCAGCTAAAATAGCAATGACAACTGCAACAACAATAAAAAGTAGGGTGTTGTGGTGGGCACCTGTAGCCTCAGCTATGTGGAAGGCTAAGGCAAGAGAATCACTTAAGCCCAAGAGTTGGAGGTTGCTGTGAGCTGTGATGCCATAGCACTCTTCCGAGGGTGACAAAGTGACACTCTGTCTCCAAGAAAAAAAAGTCCAATGTCATTTTTTTCTTTTTGAGACAGAGTCTCATTTTGTCACCCGTAGTAGAGTGCTGTGCAGTCATAGCTCACAGCAACCTCCAACCGTTGGGCTCAAGTGATTCTCTTGCCTCAGCCTTCTGAGAAGCTGAGACTACAGGCGCCTGCCGCAATGCCCAGCTATTTTTAGAGACAGGGTCTCGCTCTTGTTCAGGGTGGTCTTGAACCTGTGAGCTCAGGGCAATCCACCAGCCTTGGCCTCCCAGAGTGCTAGGATTACAGACATGAGCCACTGCACTTGGCCCCAATGTCATTTTTTTGAAGATCTAGAAAAAATAGTTCTATGCTTTGCATGGAAACAGAAAAAAACCCAATAGGCAATACAACGTTACATAACAAGAACAAATTAGGAGGTATCACTTTACCAGACTTCAAGCTATACTTACTACAAGGCTATGTAATCAAAACAGCATGGTATTCTCTTTTTTCCCTTATTTCCCTTCTGGTCTTCCTTTGTTAAAAGTGATACTATTTTTAATTTCTTGATTTTCATTTTTTGTGTATCTGTTACAGGTTTTTTGATCTGAGGGTACCACGAGGCTTGCAAAAAACCTAATAATAATAATTTTATAACCAATTATTTTAAACATGAAATCTCTGCTTACAAACAAGGAAAGAGAAATCTAACAGAAATTCTACCCATTAACTCCATTCCTCCCCTGCTTTTTAACGTTGTTGTTTTCACCCATATCTTCTTATACTATCTATCTCTCAAAACATTGTTGCTTTTATTTTATTTTATTTTTGATGGGTTTCTCTTTTAGTATTCCTGCTAAAGATGTAAGTGTTGGCCAGGTATGGTGGCTCACCCATGTAATCCTAGCAGATTCTGGGAGTCCAAGGCAGGTGGATTGCTTGAGCTCAGGAGTTCAAGACAAGCCTGAGCAAGAGCAAGACCCTGTCTCTACCAAAAATAGAAAAATTACCCAGGTGTTGTGGTAGACACCTTTACACCAGCTGCTCAGGAGACTGAGGCAAGATGATTGCTTGAGCCCAAGAGTATGACATTGCTGTGAGCTGTGACACCATGGCATTCTACCTGGGACATCAGAGTAAGAGTCTGTTTAAAAAAAAAAAGATATAAGTGGTTTGTACATCACAATTATAGCAATAGAGTATCCTATATTTGTGTACTTACAGTTACCATTGATTTGTATACCTTCAGAAGACTTTTTTTGGCCGGGGGCTGGGTTTGAACCCTCCACGTCTGGTATAAGGGGGCCTAACCCTTTGAGCCACAGGCACCACCCAGAAGACTTTTCTTTTTTTGAGACAGAGTTTCACTCTGTTGCACTGGGTAGTGTCATGACATCATAACTCATAGCAACCTTAAACTCATGGGCTCAAGCGATTCTCTTGCCTCATCCTCCCAAGTAGCTGGGACTATAGGTGGCCACCACCAGGTCTGGCTTTTTTTTTTTTTTTTTTTTTTTAGTAAAGATGGGATCTCACTCTTGCTCGGGTTAGTCTCCAATTCTTGAGCTCAGGCAATCACCTGCCTTGGCTTCCCAGAGTGCTAGGATTACGGGTATGAACCATTGTGCCCAGCCTAGAAAATTTCTTATTATTCGTTAATGTCCTTTTCTTTCAGATTAAAGAAATCCTTTTAGCACTTCCTGTAGGACAGGTCTGATATTTATGAAATCCCTCACCTTTTGTTTGGCTGGGAAAGTCTTTATTTCTCCTTCATGTTTGAGGGATATTTCTGCAGGATATAATATTCTACAGTTAAAGTTTTCTTCCTTCAGTGCTTTAAATATGTCATGCCCTTCTCTCCTGGCCTGTAAGGTTTTCACTGAGAAGTCTGATGCCAGACATAATGGAGCTCCTTTATATGTAATTTTTTTCTCTTCTCTCACTTCTCTTAGGACCTTTCCTTTATCTGTGACTTTTGGGAGCTTGATTATTAAAAGCCTTGAATAACCTTATTTGGATTAAATCTTCTTGGTGTTCAATGACCTTCCTGTTTCTGAATGTTGATATCACTCTCTATGTTTAGATAGTTCTTTGTAATTATTTCTTTGTTGGTTTGTTTTTGTTTTGAGACAGAGTATCACTCTGTCACTCTGGGTATAGTGCCATAGTGTCATAGTTCATAGCAACCTCAAACTCCTGGGCTCAAGTGATCCTTTTGCCTCAGCCTCCCTGAATAGCTGGGACTACAGGCACCTGCCATAATGCCCAGCTATAATGCCCAGTTTTCTTTTTTTAGAGACAGGGTCTCACTCTGGCACAGGCTCGTCTTGAACTCATAAACTCAAGCAATCCACACACCTCGGCCTCCCAGAGTGCTAGGATTACAAGATTAAGCCACTGCACCCAGCCTAAAACTTCTGTCCTTTATAAACTTAATTTTTAAAACCATTTGTGTCTTTTGGCTGGGTGCTCATAGCCCAGTGAGTAGGGCGCTGATCACACATACACCGTGGTTGGCAGGTTCAAGCCTGGCCTGAGCTGCTAAACAACAATGACAACTAAAAAATAGCTGGGCGTTGTGGCGGGCACCTATAGTCCCAGCTACTTGGGAGGCTGAGGCAAGAGAATTGCTTGAGCCTAAGGGTTTGAGGTTGCTGTGAACTATGATGCCATAGCACTCTACTGAGGGTGACATAGTGAGACTCTGTCTCAAAAAAACAAACAAAATTTGAGTCTTTTGTAATAATATTTACCATAAAATACAAACACATTGCACAACTATACCAAAATATTTTTCCTTTACGTCCTATAGTTTCTTTCTAGTTTTAATTATTTTTTTACCTTTTAATTTTTTTGTTGTCAAAAACTAAGATACAAACACACCATAGCCTAGGCCTCCACAGGGTCAGGATCATCAATATCAGTCTTTCACTTCCCCATCTCTTCCCTCTGGAAGGTCCTCAGGGGTAATAAAGCTGTCATCTCTTATGATAATAATGACTTTTTCTGGAATACCTTCTGAAGGGGCTGTTTTAGAGTGATCTGGGTTTTTTTTATTCTTCTATTTTTTTAGAGACGGAGTTTCACTTTGTTACCCTTAGTAGAGTGCCATTGCATCACAGCTCATAGTCACCTCCAGCTCTTGGGCTTAGGCGATTCTCTTGCCTTAGCCGCCTGAGTAGCTGGGACTACAGGCGCCCACAACGCCTGGCTATTTTGTTGTAGTTGTTGCAGTTTGGCAGGGGCCGGGTTTGAACCCACCACCCTCGGTACATGGGGCCAGCGCCCTACTCACTGAGCCACAGGGGCCACCCAAGTGATCTGGTTTTTGAATAAGTGGAAGGTGTACACTCTACAACAATGATATAAGGTATAGTATGTAAGCCAGTAACATAGTCATTTATTATCATTATCAGGTATTATGTACCATATATAATTTATGTGCTATACTTCTGTACGTTGGTTTATTTGCACCAGCATCACCCCAAACACGTAATACATTGCATTGTGATGTTACAATAGCTACGATGTTATTTGGTAACAGGAATTTTTTAGCTCCATTAGAATCGTATGGGTCCACCATTGTATATGTGGTCTGTCATTGACCAGAATGTGCTCATGTGGTGTGTAACTGTACTTCCAGTGTTTCCCTCTCAGCCTGGATATCATTTATTTTTTTGAGATAGAATTTCACTTTGTTCCCCCCTGTAGAGTGCTATAACATCACAGGTCACAGCAACCTCAGATTCATGGGCTCAAGTGATTACCTTGCCTCAGCCTCCCGAGTAGCTGGGACTACAGGCAACTGCCACAACACCTGGCTATTTTTAGAGATGGGGGTTTCACTCTAGCTCAGGCTGACCTGGAACTTTGAGCTTAGGCGATGCTCCCACCTCTGCCTCCAAGAGTGCTAGGATTAGAGGCATGAGCCACCACCCCCAGCCTAGCCTTGATGTCGTTTTCTCTACCTCCATGAGATCAGCAGAAAAAGGCATAAAGACAGAGAGAAATAAAATGCTGAGTTACAAAGAGTGCCAACTCTTTTGAATTTATGTACCCAGGATTTTAAGGTCATCACCATCTCACTTACCTTAAAAGAAAAGCTGACTCAGAGTTAAGATCTGGTCTAGAATTGTTGAGATCCTCAAATGCAGACAAAGCACAAAAAAGAGGCCAAAGTCTTTGAGAGAGCCTGAAGCCCGTCCTGTCTCCAGTAAGTTAATGTGCAATTTGTTACAATTAGGTGGATGAGACATGAGCACATTGGTTTCCTCACAGCAGCCTGTTAGTGCTCCTCTCGGTATTTCCACAGCTTGTCTGGTAGACCACAACTTCGTACTGTGATTAGGAAATCTAGTAGTTGCCTCATTTTCTTCATTTGTAAATTGTAGATAAGAATCACCTATCTTAAGGGCTTGTGGGAAAACTAAATAAGTTAATGTAGGCAGAGCACTCAGCACAATGGATGGCATATAGTATTCAATAATAATTAGCTCTGGTAATAGGTATAGTCATTATCATCAGCTGGGTTGTTACAAGAAGCCATTTATTGGAAATAAAATGCATCAGAAGGCCAAGCACAGTGGCTCACACCTGTAATCCTAGTACTCTGGGAGGCTGAGGCGGGTGGATTGTCTGAGCTCAGGAGTTTCAGACCAGCCTGAGCAAGAGCAAGACCCTGCCTCTACTAAAAAGAGAAAAAATTAGCTGAATGTTTTGGGCACCTGTAGTCCCAGCTACTCCAGAGGCTGAGGCAAGAGGATTGCTTGAACCCAGGAGTTTGAGGTACCTGTGATCTATGATGACCACAGCATTCTACCCAGGGTGACAGAGTGAGAATATGTCTCAAAACAAACAAACAAAAAAACCCAAACAAACAACAACAAAAAAATCTCATCAGAAATGAGGTAGGTGGGAAGAGAGAAGTGGGGACGGGTAAATTCACACCTAGCAGTGCAATACATAAGTGTGGGCACACTTACAACTTTGACTCAAAGTGTTCCAAACCAATTTATGTAATGAAAATTTGTACTCCCATAATATTCTGATATTTTAAAAAAGTTTATATAGAAAGGCAAAAGAGCCAGAGTACCCAACACAATAGTGAAGGAGAATGAAGTGAGAGGACTGAAATGACTCGCTTCAGGATTTACTGTGATGCTACAGTAAGTGACCCCATGTGGCACTGGAGTAAGAATAGACAAAGACAAAACCCAAATTCCCAACATGCCATTGATTTCCTTCTTGTCTCTGTGTTCCATTCTCAAAGTAGGATCCTGGGCAGAATGCTCTTTTACTTAAATTCCTGGACACGTTCAAAACAAGCTGCATGTAATAGAGGTTAGACTGTTTTGTTGACTGCTAATTCCCAGAATTTAAACACCATCTGGAACATAATACCTATTTTCTTAGTATTTGCTTAATAAGTAAACCACTTGCCCAAACCGTCTTTCCGTTTCCCACTTTTTCTCCCAAGAGCCCCACTTTCTCTAACATCATTTGCAGGGAAGCTTGCTCCTTCTGCCACCTCCAACGCGCTTTAGGATCAGAAGATGGGGTCAACACATCTTGTTCCTCAGTGCCACTTCTCCATCCTGGAGGATAGATGTAACAGGTGATTTAATATTATTTTATTATTTTTATTTTTAAATTCTTTTTTTTTAAATGAGGGGGAAGGGTTTTTTTTTTTTTTTTTTTTTTTTAGATATATAGTCTCACTTTATTGCCCTTGGTAGAGTGCTGTGGAGTTGCAGCTCACAGCAACCTCCAACTCCTGAGCTTAGGCGATTCTCCTGCCTCAGCCTTCCAAGTAGGTGGGACTAGAGGCGTCCACCACAACGCCTGGCTATTTTTTGTTGCAGTTTGGCTGGGGCCAAGTTTGAACCCGCCACTCTTGGTATATGGGGCCGGTGCCCTACTCACTGAGCCACAGGCGCCGCCCTTTTAAAATTCTTTACTATTATTTTTTTATTAAGTCATATACACATAGATCATGAATACATTTATGCAGATGTGGGGTACAATGTGTTGATTTTTTAAATACAATTTGGAGTGCTTACATCAAACTAATTCATACAGTTTTTGCCTCATTTACTTGATTATTGTGTTAAGACATTTATGTTCTATACTTGATAGATTTGACTTGTACCCTTGTAATATGCTCCATAGGTGTGGTCCCACCGTTTACCCTCCATCAAACCTCCCCCTTCCCACTTCATTTCTCTCCTTCATCCTGAGCTATAGTTGTGATCTTTCATAAATTGGTTTCATAGAAGTACTGCACAGTCTCACTTTGTTGCCATTGGTAGAAAGCCATAGTGTCACAGCTCACAGCTACCTCAAACTTTTGGGCTCAAGCAATCCTCTTGCCTCTGTTTTTCATTTTTAGTAGAGATGGATAGAGTCTCACTCTTGCTCAGGCTGGTCTTAAACTTGTGAGCTCAAGCAATCCACCTGCCTCAGCTTCACAGAATGCTAGGATTATAGGCCTAAACCACTGCGCCCAGCCGGTAACAGGTGATTTTAAAACATTGTGAGCTGGGCATGGTGGCTCATGCCTGCAATCCCATTACTCTAGGAAGCTGAGGTGGGCAGATTGCTTGCTTTTAGGAGTTAGAGATCAGCCTGAGAAAGAGTGAGACCCTGTCTCTACTAAAAATAGAAAAACTAGCCGGGTGTTAATGGTGGGCACCTGCAGTCCCAGCTACTCAGGAGGCTGAGGCAAGAGCATCACTAGAGCCCAAGAGTTTAAGGTTGCTGTGAGCTGTGATGATGACATGGAACTCTACCTAGGGCAACAAAGTGAGACTCTGTCTCAAAAAACAAACAAAAAAAGAAAATATGGTACAGATACACAATGGAATACTATTTAGCTATAAAACAGAATAAAATCCTATCATTTGCAACAATATGAATGGAACTCTGGGTCTTTTTTTTTTTTTTTTTTTTTTTGGCAGAGTCTCACTTTGTCACCCTTGATAGAGTGCCATGGCGCCATAGCTCATGCTGACCTCAAACTTTTGGTCTCAAGCAATTCTCTTGCCTCAGCCTCCCAAGTAGCTGGGACTACAGGCTCCCGCCACAATGCCCAGTTGTTTTTAGAGACAGGGTCTCTACTCTTGCTCAGGCTGTTCTTGAACTTGTGAGCTCAATTCACCCACCTCGGCCTCCCAGAGTGCTAGGATTACAGGTGGAACTGGAAGTATTTATGTTGAGTGAACTAAGCCAGGTGCAGAAAGACAGAGCTCACATGTTCCCATTCATATGTGGTAGCTAAACTGTTGATCTCATGGACATAGAGAGCAGAATGATAATTACCAGAGGCTGGGATGTGTAGGGGTAGGGGATGAAGAGAGGTTGGTTAATGGGCACAAACATACAGTTAGATAGAAGGAGTAAGTTCTAGTGTTCAATAGTACAGTAGAGTGACTACAGCTAACAATAGTTTTTTTCTTTTTTTTGAGACAGAGTCTTATTCTGTTGCCCTCAGTAGAGTGCCATAGCATCATAACTCACAGCAACCTCAAACTCTTTAGCTGAAGTGATGCTCTTGCCTCAGCCTCCCAAGTAGCTGGGACTACATGCACCCAGGTAGTTTTTCTATTTTTAGTACAGATGGGGGTTTCACTTTGCTCAGGCTGATATTGAACTCTTTGTTGTTATTGCTGTTGTTTAGACAGAGTCTCACTATGGTGCCCTCGGTAGAGTGCCATGGTGTCACAGCTCACAGCAACCTCAAACTCTTGGGCTCAAGAGATTCTCTTGCCTCAGCCTCCCAAGTAGCTAGGACTATAAGTGCCTGGCTATATTTTTCTGTTGTTGCAGTTGTTACTATTGTTTTAGTTGGCCCAGGCTGGGTTTGAACCCACCAGCTTCAGTGTATGTGGCCAGCACCCTACCCACTGAGCTATAGGCACCACCCTGATCTTGAACTCTTGAGCTCAGGCAAACCACCTGCTTTGGCCTCCCAGAGTGGTAGGATTACAGGGATGAGCCATAAAGCACCATAAAGTGCCTGGCCCATTAACAATAATTTATTGTAAATTTCAGAAAAAGCTAAAAGATTTGAAATGTTCCCAACATAAGGAAATGACATATGTTTGAGGTGATGGATATCCTGAATATTCTCTGATTGGATCAATACACATTGTATCAAAGTATCACATAAGTACCTCACAAATATGTAAAATTATTATATATATATATATATCCCTAATTATATATACCTAACATATATTTTGGCTAACAAGGAGATTAACACACACATACACATACAGAACCTCTGTACACTGACTACCCAAGGGACTGTAACAAACTGGTCAACACATGGATTGGTCAACATAAGGAACTAGGCCTGCTGTACTGATAATTATATATACAGAATGGACATAAAGTTGTTGTGCAATTTAAAATAGTTTAACATAGTAAATTGCAGATGAACTTTATGGACACCTGATATATTTACATATATACATTATATATATACACACATATATAATGTATATATAGTATGTATATAATTATTTAAATATATTGTATAAATATAATGTATTATATATCAGTATTTATGTATATATATATGTGTGTGATACTCATACACACATATTGATAAAGACTGACCCTTGACTCGGCGCCTATAGCTCAACCGGCTAAGGCGCCAGCCACGTACACCTAAGGTGGCGGGTTCAAATCCCCAGCCCGGGCCCGCCAAACAACAATGATGGCTGCAACCAAAAAATAGCCAGGCGTTGTGGCGGGCGCCTGTGGTCTGAGCTACTTGGGAGGCAGAGGCAGGAGACTCGCTTGAGCCCAGGAGCTGGAGGTTGCTGTGAGCTGTGATGCCACAGCACTCTACCCAGGGGGACAGCTTGAGGCTCTGTCTCAAAAAAAAACCAGACTGACCCTTGGGTGACCCTAACTTTGGAATTTGGCTGACAAGGTGAGATATATATATCCTTGCCATCTCAAGGTCAGCCTCTATCAATTGTGTTTTCTCTTGATTATGGATCACATTTTCCTGTATCCTCCAATGCCTGTTAATTCTTGCTTTTATCCTGTATATTGCTAGTGATACGCTGTAGAGACTCTGGATTCTGTTATGTTCTGTTAAAAATATTGACTTTTTTGGTTAATTTTAATTGAGAAGGCAGTTAGCTTGGCTAAGCTCAAATGTTCAGGTCTGAAATCTCAGTTCTGTTCTTTCGGCTTTATCTGGATACCTAGAGTTATTTTAGCATGAGTAGCTCAACAATCAGCAGAAACTTGAACAAAATTTATTCACAGAATTTGGGCTCCCCCTCTCAGGCTCTCTCCTTTTTGTGATTCTACCACCACTACCAGCAAATGCTATAATCACACTGAACTCTGTCTCCTTGTTACTGAGATCAGAAAAAGCACAATGTTCCTACCTGGGTTTTATAAACTCCACAGGGTGTTGTCCAAGGGCTACCTTCAGGCTGAAAGCTATTTTTAAAAACAACAGAAAATCCCTGTCTTACAACTCTCTTCAGTCTTGGCTGCTTTTATTCACCCTCCAGTGATTTTGAGGAATTAATTTTCTTAATGTTTTGTTCAGAGTTAATAGTCGTTATTTGCAGGATGCCTGATTTAGTAGGAGTTAGTCTATTAGAGAAGAAGAGACTCCTCAGAAGCCCTTGTACTCTCTGTCCCCTTCACCTTTTTATTTTAAAAATCCTTTCTCCTTTGCATCTGTCTCCTTCATCCCAGTCATCTATCCAACTTCTTTCCCCTCTCTCTACTCTATGTCCTGCCACTCTCCTAGTAGGAGGGCCCATCAGGCTAGGACCTGAGCTGGCCAAACCACCAGAAAGAACTTTGACTTTCTTCTCTTCTTCACTCTGCTTCGGCCAACATTCCCACAGCCCCACCCTAATCCTTGTCATCACTCTGAGATCTGAAACTCAAACATTTCACTCTGACACAACCATTTGTTCTCCAGGCTCCCCCTTCTGCCAATGGCCTGGGTGATTCACTGGTTGGTTGGCCAGATCTTTGATTAAGGTTCCAAAGAATGCCAAGAACTGTGGAAGGTCAAGCCTCCCTCCTATTAAAAGACTTATTTTATTTTTCTTTTCTAATATTTTAGAATCTTTTGTTTCATGCTTACAGGGAAGTTTTTCAAGAATGACAAGGGATTAGGGCAGTTTTCTAGTGTTTCACAAAGAAGAGAAGGTGGGGCTTGTTTGTCTAGAGTGGCAGTTAGAAGCATGAAATTTACAGTCACACAAGGCCATTCCCAAGGCTCTGCCCTCATTAGCCATGGAACCCAAAGCAAGTAACTTCAAATTTTTGAGGCTTTACCTAACTCAGTTGCAAAGTAGAGATGATAAGCCCAACCTCACAGGCTTGCTATAAGAAGTTGAATTAAGGCTGGGCGTGGTGGCGCACGCCTGTAGTCCTAGCGCTATGGGAGGCCGAGGCGGGTGGATCACCTGTGCTCAGAGGTTCAAGACCAGCATGAACCAGAAGAGAGCCAGAGTGAGACCCCGTCTCCACGAAATGGCCGGGCGTTCTGGCAGGTGCCTGTAATCCCAGCTACTTGGGAGGCTGAAGCCAGAGAATCACTTAAACCCAGGGGCCCAGGGGTTGGCAGAGGTTGCTGTGAGCTATGTACCCAGAAGGACACAAAACAAGACTCTGTCTCCTCCATTAAAAAAAA
>CAUYTI010011235.1:0-12220 GCA_963575145.1 Galago senegalensis
GTGGTCCCAGCTACTTGGGAGGCTGAGGCAGGAGACTCGCTTGAGCCCAGGAGTTGGAGGTTGCTGTGAGCGTGATGCCACGGCACTCTACCCAGGGGGACAGCTTGAGGCTCTGTCTCAAAAAAAAAAAAAAAAAAAAAAGAGTCATACTACCATCAAGAAAGAATATGTTTCTGAAGTACCACAATGAAATAAATATGATCTCAAACTATCTTTACAAAAGGTAATTAAGATAAGGACAAATTTTTATTCAAAGTTAAACTGTACTCATTAGAAGTGATCTGATTACATCATTTCTAAAAGAAAATCTTGGAAACAAATAACGTCTGCTCTTTGGAGAGTTCACGAAAACACCCAAAACCCCTGCAGGAGGCCAATAGGAAAACAGAAGGCAGCACACCTTTGAGGAGCGCCCTGCTCTCCTCCCAACACCTGTCATGTTTCTGCCTTCCTCACCTGGGACCAGGAGGGCTCCACTCCATCGGGTTGCTCCCACTTCCCCACCCTGACTCCTTGAAGTCAGATAGGAAATTAAGATGTCAAGAACATTCTAGGTCACTTTGAAAGAAAATCTCCCGGCTCAGCGCCTGTGGCTCAAGTGGCTAAGGCACCAGCCACATACACCTAAGGTAGCGGGTTCGAATCCAGCCCGGGCCCGCCAAATAACAATGATGGCTGCAAACAAAAAAAATAGCTGGGCATTGTGGTGGTCACCTGTGGTCCCAACTACTTGGGAGGCAGAGGCAGGAGACTTGCTTAAGCCCAGCAGTTGGGGGTTGCTGTGAGCTGTGATGCCACAGCGCTCTACCCAGGGGGACTGCTTGAGGCTCTGTCTAAAAAAAAAAAAAAAAGAAAGAAAGAAAGAAAGAAAGAAAGAAAGAAAGATCTCCTATAAGACAAAGTTTGAGGAAAACCCTTATCTCTACTTAAATCAATTTCATATTTCATTTGGAATTAGTGAAAGGATAAAATTGCAGTTATAACCATTCCCCATCTCTCTCCTCATGCTGCCTTCATTCCTAGTTCACACATAGGAGGATGAGAACAGACCTGGTGCGGCCCTGGGTGCAGTGGCTCACACCTGTAATCCCAGCATTTGGGAGGCCCAGGTGGGTGGACTGTCTGAGTTCACAGGTCTGAGACCAGCCTGAGCCAGGCAAGACCTCAACTCTAAAAATAGCCTGGCAGTATGGAGGGTTCCTGTAGTTCAAGCTACTCGGGAGGCTGAGGCAAGAAAATCACTTGAGCCCAAGAGTTTGAGGTTGCTGGGAGCTGTGATGCCATGGCACTCTACCAAGGGTGACAAAGTGAAACTCTATCTCCAAAAAAGAAAGAAAGACTAGACATGCCTGCATCCACTTGTTCTAGCAATGAGACAAAAGTTATCTACCTCTAAGGAGGAAAGGAAAGGTCACCTTCTGAGTACTTATCATGTCCCAGGCAAAACTGGACCTTGTTTGTTCATTCCTTACCACCACCCAGAGAGATATGATTATCTCTACTTTCAGATGAGGAAATTGAGCCTCTAAGGTTAAATTAAGTGGCCCAAGGCCACACAGGTGAAGCTGCAGAGGAAAGCTGTGAAAGCCAGCTCCTCTTTCCGGCATAAACACACGGCAGGGTGTGAGGTACCCATCTAGCTGGGTGTTCTGACCATTCTCTGTAAGAAAGGAAGCCATTAACATTGCCTTAAACTCCTTACCACACGCTGATGACATATGATGTGAAACTACTTTGAAGAGTTTTGTTTGTTTAACTTTATAAGAGCAGCTTCTGACACAAAATTATCATGAGTATGTGCTTCAGTCACCAGGTGCCTATGTCCAGGTTAGACTACAGGAACACCTCAGAGAGAAACAGCAGGACTTTTCCTGCCTGGTAATTAAAGTGGAGAAATACCTCCGGCATCATCGGAGGGAGGAGCACCTTAATCTCAGGATCACCTCCAGGGTTACGCTCTGCACATTCCACCTTCACTGCCATCTGCCCGTGTACTGCAGGTTCTCAGGGGTAAGTGGGCTGACTCGTTTTTCCTGTTTTCTGGTATTTTACACCTGCAGATGCTCCCCTCAGCAAAAGCTTCAAAATTGCCTCTGGAAAGTTCTCTTAGACTTTTCTCCACCTTTGGTCACTTGGAAGGAGATGTTCCCACCTCTACCAATCCCGCGATGACAGGCCAGGTGTCTAATTTACATTGCTCATATAGCACCGAGGATTGAACCAACTTGCTGTCCCCTGCCCAGCTGCACGCTGCCCAAAGAAACAAGAATATTCCGGCCAAGATGAATTCCAGACCTCACTACAAGTCAATGAGTTGTTAGGGCTCTGAGAAGCGGTGAGGTGAGAGACCTTGTACTCAAGCGAGTTAAGCCTTATCAATTATCTCCTTTGAGGCCCATTTCCAGACCTGGAAATCCTAACAAAGCTTATGTGTTAGTTTGACACACACATCCCTCATGCCAGCTTCTTAACAGATGTGCCAGAAGGCACAGAATGTCTTAGTCCTCAGACCTGTGGACCTGTCCTCATTGCAGTTCCAAATTCCTTTCAGTTTACTGCAGGATGTTTTACTATCATTTTCTAAGTATGCCACAATGCAGAAAAGGCCTTCGGTATACAAAACGCAAATGCTAACTGGGCTTGGAGTGTAACAGTTGTGGTGTCAATCTATGGAACAGTGGTTCTTAAAGTACAGTCCCCAGCCCCGCTACATCAACCATACTTGCTCAGGCCCTGCCCAAGCCTACTGAATCAAAAATTCCAAGGTGGGGGGACCAGTAACCGGCTTTCATAAGCCCTCTTAGTGATTCTGATGTCTGCAAAGATTTGAGAACCAGGCTCAGTGCCTGTGGCTCAAGTGGCTAAGGCGCCAGCCACATACACCCAAGGTGGCAGGTTTGAATCCAGCCCAGGCCTGCCAAAAAACAATGACGGCTGCAACCAAAAAATAGCCAGGCGTTGTGGTGGGTGCCTCTGGGCCCAGCTACTCGGGAGGCTGAGGCAGGAGACTTGCTTGAGCCTAGGAGTTGGAGGTTGCTATGAGCTGTGATGCCACATAACTCTACCCAGGGAGACAAGTTGAGGCTCTTGTTTCAAAAAAGAAAAAAAGATTTGAGAACCAGTAATGCAGACACAATTCTCCATGTTGCAGACAACTGTGCCTCAGAAAGACCTAACAGGAAGGGTGTCCCCTGCCTGTGGGGAGGCACAAACCCAGCAGTGTCTGGTTTTCTGACCTATGTTTAGTAGAATAACCTAGTGGAACCACGAGGAGGTTCACGTAACATGAGTAGAGCATTTAAGGGTGTCTGTTCTTACCACAGTGGAACTGTTAAGCTGATTCTCAGCAATGAAATGGCACCTGTGTCACATAACCAAGGCAAGGGAAAAGGGAAGGAACACTTCTTTCCTAACTGAAGGGGAGAAGGCACTTTGGCTTATCATAGCTATAACAGGATAGCCATTTATGAAAAGTACACTAATGATCGTGCAACAGATTATACTACCGTAGAACTATGCCTCATAAAGGCTGACCTTTACCCCATCAACACTTGTAAGAAACAAGAGTATCAGAGAAACTGGTATACAGTTTTGCCAGCTCAACAACTGCCAAGAGATAAAAAGTAGAAAACACATTAGGCCAAGAAACACAACATGTTCAGAAAAGATACAAAGACAACAGTGATACACTTTTACACGTTTGTTTGATTGGCAAATATCGTGAAGTCAAACAATACCAAGAGTTTCTGGTGAGATTATAAAGGAGTGCACTTTGGAAAATAATCTGGCATTATAGATGTATGTTCACCAACTCTGTATCCCAGGGGTTCCACAAAGGTATATACCCAAGAGAAACTTGAACAAGTGCAAGTGATTCAAAAATATTCATACCATTTTTAATGTTATTGACAATCCAAAAGGCTATCAAGAGACAACAACATAAACTATTATGAAATGTTACAAAACAGAGCCTCAGACAGTGAATGACATCAGATGTTGTCCAGCTACCTCCAACAACATGGATGGATCTTACTACCTAGTATTAGTGACAAAGGCAAGTGCCAAGATATTATACTATAAACAGGGACATGTTTCATAAAGTTAAAAAAAGCCTAAAACAAAGGAATATATTGCTGAGGACAAATGTGGCAAAAACTTTTTTTTAAATTGAGACAGAATCTCATGTGGCACCATATCTCACAGCAACCTCAAACTCTTGGGTTCAAACAGTATTCTTTGCCTCAGCCTCCCAAGTAGCTGGGACTACAAGCACCTGCCACAATGTCCAGCTAAATTTTAGATAAGGAGTCTCTGCCAGACCCAGTGGCTCATGCCTGTAATTCTAGCACTTGGGAGGCTGAGGTGGGTGGATTGCTGAGCTCATGGGTTCAAGACTAGTCCAAGCAAGAGCGAGACCCCGTCTCTAAAAATAGCTGGGCATTATGACAGGGGCCTGTAGTCCCAGCTACTTGGGAGGTGGAGGCAAGAGAATCACCTGAGTCTAAGAGTTGGAGGTTGCTGTGAGCTATAACGCCACAGCACTCTACCAAGACTCTGTCTGAAAAAATTAAAAAAGAGACGGGGTCTCACTCTTGTTCAGGCAGTCCACCTGCCTCAGCCTCCCAGAGTCCTAGGATTACAGGCACAAGCCACTGCTCCTGGCCTGGTAAAAACTCAAAAAGCAACTTTTAGGCCAGGTACAGTGGCTCAAGCCTGTAATACTAGCACTTTGGGAGGCCAAAGCCTGTGAGAGCCTGTAGTCCTAACTACTCAGATGGCTGACTCAGGAGTTCTCTTGACCGCAAAGTTTGAGGTTGCAGTGAGCTATGATGACGCCACTGCATTCTAGCCTGGGCAACAGAGCAAAACCCTGTCTCAAAAATTAAAAAACAAAAAAACGGTATAATAAACTCAAGATAAGTCATCTCTGAGGGCAGCCAGAAGCAGGAAGATTAGAAACAAAAACTGCATAGGATAGGGCAGCACCTGTGGCTCAGTGAGTAGGGTGCCAGCCCCATATACTGAGGGTGGTGGGTTCACACCAGGTGTTGTGGCGGGCACCTGTAGTCCCAGCTACTGGGAGGGTGAGGCAAGAGAATCATCTAAGCCCAAGAGCTGGAGGTTGCTGTGAGCTGTGATGCCACAGCTATACAACACTCTTAAGTTTATTAAAAATCATTTCATGATAAATTTATAATGGGTGAATTTTATGGTACATCAATTGTACCTCAATGTTTCTGGTGGTCTAAAGGTCTAGATTTAAAAAAAAAAAGGTGAGATGGGCAGTGCCTGTGGCTCAGTGGGTAGGGCACCAGCCCCATATACCGAGAGTGGCAGGTTCAAACCCAGCCCTGGCCAAACTGCATCAAAAAAAATAGCCAGGTATTGTGGCAGGTGCCTGTAGTCCCAGCTACTCAGGAGACTAAGGCAGGCTAATTACCTAAGCCCAGGAGTTGGAGTTACTATGAGCTGTGTGACGCCACAGCACTCTACCAAGGGCCATAAAGTGAGACTCTGACTCTATAGGAAAAAAAAAAAAAAGGTGAGAGGAATTTTATACCAATCATGGATATATGATGTGCCATGAACTGATATATCTTTAACTCAATGCTCTTTACACATTTAGTCCACGTGTGGTAAAAAACAATTTTAATAAATTTTATTAATTTTTTTTTTTTGAGACAGAGCCTCAAGCTGTCACCTTGGGTAGGGTGCTGTGGCATCATAGCTCACAGCAACCTCCAACTCCTGGGCTCAAGTGAGTCTCCTACCTCCGCCTCCCAAGTAGCTGGGACCACAGGCACCTGCCACAATGCCTGGCAATTTTTTTTTTTTTGGTTGCAGCCATCATTGTTGTTTGGCGGGCCCAGGCCGGATTCGAACCCGCCACCTTAGGTGCATGTGGTTGGTGCCTTAGCCACTTGAGCCATAGGCACAGAGCCAAGTTAAATTTTAAAATTAAAAAAAAATTTTTTTTGACAGGGGACAGGTTTGAACCTGCCACTTCCAGTATATGGGGCCAGCGCCCTAATCACTGAGCTACAGGTGCCTCCCTAAAATAAAAATTTTATTTTATTTTATTTTTTATTGAGATAGTGTCTTACTTTGTAGCCCTCAGTAGAGTGCTGTACCATCACAGCTCACAGCAACCTCAAACTCTTGGGCTTAAGTGATTCTCTTGCCTCAGCCTCCCAAGTAGTTGGGACTACAGGTGCCCGCCACAACGCCCAGCTATTTTTTGGTTGCAGTTGTCATTGTTATTTAGCAGGCCGGCCCAGGCCAGGCTTGAACCTGCCAGCCTCAGCATATGTGGCTGGCACCCTACTCACTGAGCTACAGGCACTGAGCTGAAATTTTTAATTAAAAAAATTTTGTTAAGTAGAAGAGAAAATAAAAAAGGGTATCATTTAAACCAGGGTGTCTAACCTATGGCTCATTGGCAGCCCACTGATTTTGTAAAGACTTTTTTTGCTTACCTGTGTTGTTAGGTATCGTGAAAAGTATGCATGGACTTTTTTTGCTAATCAGCTTTCCTTAGTGTTTGTGCATTTAATGTGTGGCCCAAGACAACTCTTTATTTATTTTGAGACAGATCCCCAAACTGTCACCCTGGGTAGAATGCTGTGGCATCACATACTCTGTGAGTTGAGCAACTTTCAACTCTTGGGCTTAAGCGATTCTCTTGCCTTAGCCTCCCAAGTAGCTGGCACCCATCACAATGCCCGACTATTTTTCTGTTGCAGTTGTCATTGTTGTTTAGCTGGCCCAGGCTGGGTTCAAACCTGCCAGCCTTAGTGTATGTGGCCAGCGCCCTACCCACTGAGCTACGGGTGCTGCCCAATCACAAAATGTTTTAAAAATTAGACTCAACATTCAACTATTGGATTGTCAGAAAGTACAATGTCCAGAGAAGGAAAAGATGTTGAGAAATGGGCAATTGTATATACCCATCGGTATTACAGAAACCTATGGAGCCTTTAAATAGCAAGGCAACTTGGCAAAACCTAATAAACTTTAAATGTGCACAATCAATTACCAGTTCTAGAAATCTACCTTATATAAATATTAACAAGAGTGCACAGAGACATACATGAGAATGTTCCCTGCAGTGTTATCTGCAATAGCAAATAACTGGAAGCAATTCAAATGTCCATAAATAGGAGAACAAATTATGGAATAGTCATACTATGCAACACCACACAGCTGCTAAAAGCAATTATGTAAGTATCTGTTTTCTGACAGACTTGAGATGTTCATAAAACAAAAAAGCAAACTCCAAATATTATGGACATACTGATCCCATTTTTGTTATTAAAAATAACACCAATTTATTAAAAATAATATGTTATTTACTACATACTGGGCATTATTCTAAGTATATTACAATTATTAACCAGGCTGGAGTAGAATGGCAGCTTATACCAATTGTACCAACTCTGTGTCTGTGACTATACCCACAGACGGAGCCCAAGATAAACGCAGGGATCATCCACAGTACGTCAATAAGTATCTATTTTCAGAACAATTAAATTAAGGTGAATAAAGGAGACTTAGAATGTATGGAGTCATTAATTGTATAATAATTGTTAAAAACCTAGAAGATATGAAGCTATCTATTAAAGAGTTATTAAGAGGTCACAGTGGGAAACTGAGGAAAAAGAGGAACACTTTCACTTTTTTCCCCATTTTTCCATATTATTTGTATTTTGTTAAAGTAAATCTGTGTTATTCTCATATCAAGAAATTCCTGGCTCGGCGCCGATAGCTCAACCGGCTAAGGCGCCAGCCACGTACACCTAAGGTGGAGGGTTCAAATCCCCAGCCCGGACCCGCCAAACAACAATAATGGCTGCAACCAAAAAAAATAGCCGGGCGTTGTGGCGGGCGCCTGTGGTCCCAGCTACTTGGGAGGCGGAGGCAAGAGACTCGCTTGAGCCCAGGAGGTTGCTGTGAGCTGTAATGCCACGGCACTCTACCCAGGGGGACAGCTTGAGGCTCTGTCTCAAAAAAAAATAAATAAATAAATAAAATAAAAATTAAAAAAAAAAAAGATCTTGATAAAAATTATGACTCTGGCACCTATGGCTCAAGTGGCTAAGGCGCCAGCCACATACATATGAGCTGGCGGGTTCAAATCCAGCCTGGGCCCACCGAATAACAATGATGGCTGCAACCAAAACATTGCCCGGCATTATGGCAGGGGCCTGTAGTCCCAGCTACTTCGGAGGCAGAGGCAGGAGAATCGCTTGAGGCTTTGTCTCAAAAAGAAAGATCTTTGTTTTTTTTTTTTTTTTTGAGACAAAGCCTCAAGCTGTCCCCCTGGGTAGAGTGCCATGGCGTCACAGCTCACAGCAACCTCCAACTCCTGGGCTCAAGCGAGGCTCTTGCCTCCGCCTCCCAAGTAGCTGGGACCACAGGCACCCGCCACAACGCCTGGCTATTTTTTGGTTGCAGCTGTCATTGTTATTTGGCAGGCCCGGGCTGGATTTGAACCTGCCACCTTAGGTGTATGTGGCTGGTGCCTTAGCCACTTGGGCCACAGGCGCCCAGCCAAAAAAAAGAAAGATCTTAATGAAAATTATTACCACTATCTTAGCTGCGTTTTTTCTTTCTTTGAGACAGTTTCACTTTGTCACCCTTAGAGTACCATAGGGTCACAGCTCCCAGCAACCTCTAGCTCTTGGGCTTAGGCCATTCTATTGTCTCAGCCTCCCCAGTAGCTCAAATTACAGGTACCTGCCACACCTGGCTATGTTTTATTGCAGTTTAGCCTGGGCCGGGTTCAAACCCGCCACCTTCTGTATATATGGCCAGCATACTACTCACTGAGCCACAGGTGCTGCCCTAATCTTGCATTTTCTTAAGATTAAGAAAACGGGGGCCAAGTTTGAACCCACCACCCTCGGTATATGGTGCTGGTACCCTACTCACTGAGCCACAGGCACCGCCCCACTCTACAATTCTTTATCTACTTAACATTCACCTTAAATTATGATCAAAGCCAACTGATTCAGGCTGGGGGACGTGACTCACGCCTGTACACTCTGGGAGACCCAGGAAGGTGGATCCCTCAAGCTTAGAAGTTCTCAGACCAGCCTGAGCAGGAACGAGACCCTGTCTCTACTAAAAACAAAAAAGCTCAGCTCCACAGCTGTAGCACAGTGGTTACGGCGCCAGCCACATACACCCAGGCGGGCAGGTTCGAACCCAGACCAGACCAGCTAAACAACAATGACAACTGCAACAAAAAATAGCCGAGCACTGTGGTAGGCACCTGTAGTCCCAGCTACTTTTGGTAGGCTAAGGCAAGAGAATCACTTAAGCCCAAGAGTTAGAGTGATACAGGACAGCTGGTGCCCCAGCAAGCTCAGGAAAGCCGAGGGGCAGACCTGCTGCCTCCGCCTTGGCAGTGTTGGTGCGCTGACAGAGCACATTAGAGCCAGCAGGCTGGGGCAGGGGGCCCACAGGAGGCTCCAGCAGCTGGAGGGGCCAGTTAACTGCCTGGGGGACATCAACAGCCTAGGTCTCCCTCCCCTTACACTTGCAGCAGAACAGGGAACCCCCATTTCCTAGGCCTGGTCAATTTCATGTAAGTTTTCTAGGCCTGGGAATGAAAGGGATGGTAGCCATTTATTTGCTGCCTACCAAGTCCTGCTAAATGTAACTACAGAGGCCCCGTGAAGGCTAAATGGCGCTAAATGTAACCACCGAGTCCCGCTAAATGTAACTACAGAGGCCCCATGTACACTACATGTAACCACCCAGGACCAGATGTGACCATACCCCTGGAAACCAGCCCCGAGTCAGAGAGGGGGAGAGAGCGAGCTTTTCTCCCCCCACTTGGGTTTTCTCTTTCTGCCAGGAGCTTTGGTGTTTTTTGTATTCTTTTAGGTAAATAAATCTTGTCTTACCACTGACTTGTGGCCCCTGGATTCATTCTTTGAATCACAGAGACCAAGAACCTACTGAGGACAAAATTCTGGTATTAAGAGGTTGCTGTGAGCTGTGACATCACAGCACTCTAACAAGGGCAACATACTGAGACTGTCTCAAAAAAAAATTAATTAATTGAAAATAAAAATAGAAAAACTAGGTGGGTGTGGTGCCAGGCACCAGTAGTCCCAGCTACTCAGGAGGCTGAGACAAGAGAATTGCTTGAGTCCAAGAGTGCCTATGATGTCACAGCACTTTAACGAGGGTGATCCAGTGAGACTGTCTCAAAAAGAAAAAATCTAGAAATAAACAATGAGCTTGAAGTTATTACTCAGCCCCACTAATGGCTGCACCGTTGATAATGACTACGACCTGTTTCCTTGTAGTTCAATTCAACTAACACGGGTAGACACTGAAACATGCCGGGGGGGTAGGCTAGGAATCAGGACAGGAAAACAACTCTGCCTTGGTCTGTCCTCAGGGCCCTTCCACCTGCCTTGGTCTGTCCTTAGGGCCCTTCCACCTGCCTTGGCCTCCCAGTGTGGTGGGATTACAGGCGTGAGTGAGTTACCACCCCAGGCCCATCTTCAACATTCTTACTTAAGAAAACTAACAAGGGTGCACTAACAGGATCAGAAGTACATAAACCCAGGTTGGTTCTCTAGTTTGTAGTCTCTTAAGTTAGCAGAGTCGATCCTCATTCCTCATGGATTTGGTATTTGTAAATATGCCAACTTTTTTTTTTTTGAGATAGTGCCTCAAGCTATCCCCCTGGGTGGAGCGCCGTGGCTTCACAGCTCACAGCAACCTCCAACTCCTGGGCTCAAGTGAGTCTCTGCCTCAGCCTCCCAAGTAGCTGGGACCACAGGCGCCTGCCACAATGCCTGGCTATTTTTTGGTTGCAGCCGTCTTTGTTGTTTGGTGGGTCCAGGCTGGATTTGAACCCTGCCACTTTAGGTGTATGTGGCTGGCACCTTAGCCGCTTGAGCCACAGGCACCAAGCCAATATGCCTACTTTTAAAAACTATCTGTAACCCCGAATCAGCATTTGTTTGCCTTACCAGTGATTAGCACACATATGCAGAGTATCGCACACAGCTCTTCCACTATAAACGTGTTTATCTTATACCATAGGATAAACTGAGATGACCAAAAATGTACATTTTAGGAAACAGAAGGTTCTATAAAAATATCAACAATGCTCTTCAATTAATAGGGGAAATATGGATTTTCACATGCAAAGAATGAAATTAGACCCTTATCTTATACCATATGCAAAAATCAATTCAAAATAAATAAAAGACCTAAATATAAGACCAGAAACTGTAACATTCCTGGAAGAGAAAGAACACGGGCAAAAAGGTCTTGGACACTGGCCCTGACAATAATTACTTGGATATCACACCAAAAGCTCAAGCCACAAAAGTAAAAATAAGTAAATGGAACTACATCAAACCAAAAAGCTTCTGTACAGAAATCAACAAAATGAAACAGCAGCCTACAGATGCTTAAACAGTATGTTCAAACCATATATCTCACAATATATGGGTTAATATCCAAAGTATAATAAAGAATAATCCTTGCACTCTGGGAGGCTGAAGGTGGATTGCCTGAGTTCAGGAGTTTGAGACCAGCCTGAGCCAGAGTAAGACCTTGTCTCTAAAAAAATAGTCAGGCATTGTGGCAAGGCACCTGTAGTCCCAGCTACTTGGGAGGCTGAAGCAAGAGAATCATTTAAGATTAGGAGTTTGAGGTTGCTATGAGCTGTGACACCAAAGCACTCTACTGAGGGTGACAAATTGAACTCTATCTCAAAAAAACATAAACAAAAACAAAAAATCAGATTGTATGAGTTCTTCATGAGAAAAACAACCCAGTTAAAAAATAGGCAAAGGCCTGAATAGCTATTTCTCCAAAGATAACATAAAAATTGCAAAATCAGAGAATTGCAAATCAAAATCACTATGAAATACCCCCTCACCCATTAGGATGGCTGCCATCAAAATTCAAAAGCTGGCTCGGTGCCTATAGCTCAACTGGCTATGGCGCCAGCCACGTACACCTAAGGTGGTGGGTTTGAATCCCTAGCCCGGACCCGCCAAACAACAATGACGGCTGCAACCAAAAAATAGCCGGGCGTTGTGGTGGGCGCCTGTGGTCCCAGCTACTTGGGAGGCGGAGGCAAGAGACTCGCTTGAGCCCAGGAGTTGGAGGTTGCTGTGAGCTGCAATGCCACGGCACTCTACCCAGGGGGACAGCTTGAGGCTCTGTCTCAAAAAAAAAAAAA
>CAUYTI010011236.1:0-16999 GCA_963575145.1 Galago senegalensis
GCGGGCGCCTGTGGTCCCAGCTACTTGGGAGGCAGAGGCAAGAGACTCGCTTGAGCCCAGGAGTTGGAGGTTGCTGTGAGCTGTGATGCCACGGCACTCTACCCAGGGGGACAGCTTGAGGCTCTGTCTCAAAAAAAAAAATAAATAAATAAAGCCATCAAACAGGCCTCCTACACAATTGGGCTTAAGTGCTAGTTGAGCAAATGAAGACTGGATGATGGGATGCAGAATTTCAGTTTATCCTGTAAATCAAAATGACACAATACATAGACTTTGCTGTCTTGGATTTATTTATTTATTTATTTATTTTTGCAGTTTTTGGCTAGGGCTGGGTTTGAACCCACCACCTCTGGTATATGGGGCTGGCACCCTATTCACTGAGCCACAGGTGCCGCCCCAGTTTGTTTTTTTGTTTTTTTTTTTGAGACGGAGCCTCAAGCTATCCCCCTGGGTAGAGTGCCATGGCATCACAGCTCACAGCAACCTTCAACTCCTGGGCTCAAGCGATTCTCCTGCCTCAGCCTCCCAAGTAGCTGGGACTACAGGTGCCCGCCACAACGCCTGGCCATTTTTTGGTTGCAGCCATCATTGTTTGGCGTGCCCGGGCTGGGGATTCAAACCCTCCACCTTAGGTGTATGTGGCTGGCGCCTTAGCTGCTTGAGCCACAGGTGCTGAGCCTGTTTTTTTTTTTTAATTGCAAGTAACTTTTACTAAATCAAATAGTGTTGAAACTGAAAATGTAATCTCTAGTCTTGCCATCTCTCACCTACTCTTGCAATGAGCAGTATGTTAAACGCGTGCTTCTCAGTCTTTATTGGCCCTGTACGCCTGCAGGCAGCACAGTCTGCTGTCTCTCCAGCTATAGAGGGCATTAAATCTGAAAGGGACCCAGGAATTCACGTGACCCCTGCTGATGAAGGACAAAGGAAGAAGTATTTGAACTCTGACCTTCTGTTATCTCCATCCAGAATGTTTTGCTGTGTGCCACGAGGCCTCCCCACCAGGTGTGTCAGTGCACAGTGAACCTGTGAGGAGGGCGTGCTCACATTTCCATCCTACCTTATGCTTGATGTTTGCTTAGTATCATGGCAGCCTGGGATAGTTGTAAGAAGGGTGCTAGACTAGGACAAACTGAGACTGGAGTCCTGACTGCCACATACTCGCTCTGGGACCTCTACAGTCCTGTCAGCTCTACCTGCAAGACATAATAACCTCATCTCTGGCCACACACCATGAACATGCAAAAATTCATCAAAATGCCAGTCCAGCCTCACACTTCTTACCAAGGCCAAGACACCATCTCTTGCGTGGGCATAGCAGCAGGCTCCTGACAGGCCTCCCTGCCTCTGGTGTTACCCTCTGTAGTCTGCTCTCCACATAGCAGCCTAAGAAATGTGAAGCAGATGATGTCATTGTTCTGTTCACGCCCCAGTGGCCCTGTGTGATTTCCCCTTGCTCAGGCTGCTCCACTGGCCACCTTGCTTCTCCCCCGCAGCACTTGCTACCTCTCCAACCGGGAATGCCTTTCCCAGTAATCTCACTTCATCCTCCCTGACCACCCAACCAAAAATGGCACTCCCAGGGCCAGCATGGTGGCTCCCCGCCTGTAATCCCAGTACTCTGGGAGGCTGAGGCAGTGGATCACCTGGCCTCAGGATCTGGAAACCAGCCTGAGCAAGAGCACAACCCCATCTCTAAAACTAGCTGGGTGTTGTGGCCAGTGCATATCTAGTCCCAGCCACTTGGGAGGCTGAGGCAAGAGGATCACTGGAACCCAGGAGTTTGAAGTTGCTGTGATCTACAAGGATGCCACAGCACTCTAGCCTGGGTGACAGAGTGAGACTCTTGCCTCAGTCAATCAATAAAACATTTAACCCCTGAGAGCACCAGGTTCATCATCCCCAAACAGGGATGGATGACATTAATCTCAACCAGATGAGCCGGTTGGGAGACAAACAGTTGACTTAAGTATGGTACTGTATATTGAACTGTTCTGTACACACAATACAATAAGTACATGTGATATAAGTTTGCTGTTGCTGCAATATACTGCAGAGACCTTTTTTGTCAGAATTCTAAAGGCTGGCTGGGTGCCCATACCACAGTGGTTAGGGTGCCAGCCACATGCTCCAGTGCTGGTGGGTTGGGGAACCTGTCCCCAGCTTGCTAAACAAACAAAATTAATAGCTAGGTGTTGTGGCGGTGTGTAACTAGGGAGGCTGAGGCAAGAGAACCCCTTCAGCCCAAGAGTTTGAGGTTTCTGTGAGTTATGAACTCAGAGTTTCTCAGAGTTATGCACTCTACAGAGGGTGACAAAGTGAGACTCTCTCAATTAAAAAAAAGAATTCTAAAGGGTAGTTGTAATTATATAAATCTCCAAGGGCAAAACCAGAAAGAGGAACACTAAAATCTGATTCAGGAAAAGAATTAAGACTGTAAGTCACAGCCTATTTACATAGGGAATTTTTTTTTTTTTTAGACGGGAGCCTCAAGCTGTCCCCCTGGGTAGAGTGCCGTGGCATTACAGCTCACAGCAACCTCCAACTCCTGGGCTCAAGCGATCTCTTGCCTCCGCCTCCCAAGTAGCTGGGACCACAGGCGCCCGCCACAACGCCTGGCTATTTTTTTTGGTTGCAGCCGTTGTTGTTGTTTGTCGGGTCCGGGCTGGGGATTCGAACACGCCACCTTAGGTGTACGTGGCTGGTGCCTTAGCCGGTTGAGCTATAGGCGCTGAGCCAAGGATATACATCTTAACAATATTCTCAGTGAATGGAACACACATTGAAGTTTAAAAACCATTGAAGTAAACGGTATGAATTGGCCCAGTTTGGCCATAAGGCACACTGAGAATGCTGTGACAGAAATCAGGGGGATGCAGAAAGGTGCCAGGGGCAGGCAATGTTTTGATTTCATTTGGCCCAACTCATCCCTGAGCAATGGTTGAATGGAGGAAGGGAAGGGAGTTGAAGCCTGAGGAAGAACTGGGGCTAGCTAGAGGTGACCCCAGGCCAATCTCCTCACCATCCGATTGCATTGTCTGTAGGGGCAAGGTCCCAGCTCGTGCTACTATCTAAGAGGTTTGACATAGGTTGGAACAGTGGTCAGTGGTGGTTATAAATGGCTTGTCCTTGGCCATTTTCTCTTTCCTGCCTCGTCTGAACTACTGGTTGTTGAGTGAACCAGCCATTTCTCGCTTGTCTGTGGGCCTTTACACCTGATTCTTTCTTCCCTGCCCTTATCTCCTGGCTCATTACCAGTCATCCTTGAGCCCCTGGCCCCTTAGTTGCTCCTGTCCTCACTCTCACTTACCACACTGCCTTATGGAGACCTGAGTACTTGCCTGTCCCCACCCCTATAACCCCCAGCTCCTTGGAAAAGTCTTCTAGACAATTATGATATTAGGAGGGTAGCTCAGGATCTGACACATTCTGCCTCTTCCCAGCTCTGTGAATGAGTCTCTGAATTTCTAGGAACTTTGCTTCTCTCATTTGTTTTATTTTATTTTTTTGGACAGAGTCTCACTATGTTGCCCTGGGTAGAGTGCTGTGGCGTCACAGCTCATGGCAATCTCCAGCTCTTGGGCTTAGGTGATTCTCTTTCCTCAGCCTCTCAAGTAGCTGGGACTACAGGCACCCGCCATAATGGCTATTTTTTGTTGCAGTTTGGCCGGGGCTGGGTTCAAACCCGCCACCCTCAGTATATGGGGCCGGTACCCTACTCACTGAGCACAGGCGCCACCCAGCTTCTCTCATTTGTAAAATGGAAACATGTTTCTTTTGAGATTAAGTAAGATAAAAGATGTATGGTTGCAGGACTTTGCAGCCATAACATAGGTGTACTAGAAACAATTTTCTAGAAAATTAGTTCCCAATTTTCTTTAAACCAGATTAAATCTGACTCCAGCAGGCTGTAGAGCAGTGGTTCTCAACCTTCCTAATGCCATGACCCTTTAATACAGTTCCTGTGGGTTGCTACCCACGAATGAGAACCTCTGCTGTAGATAATTTTCATTTCAATCCTTACTGGGCCTTCCTTCCTTCTCTCTCTCTCTGCTCACACAGTACTACTGGAAACTTTCACCATGTGTAGAGAATGGGAGAAGGGCCTGAGATCTGGAGTTCTATCCTGGACATCAGAAATTTGTGCACTTGAACATGTAGGATAGTGTAGTGGTTGAGAGGGAGGTTCTGGGGTTAATTGGGACACTACCACACACCAGCTGTGTGGCCAAGGGAAATCTGCTTGCCTTCTCTGACCCTCAGTTTTCTTATTCTTAACATGGGGATGACGACAGTACCAACCCCCAGAGGACTTCTGAAGACTCAGCTAATCCATAGAGATCTTTTAGCACAGAGTGAATGTAAATCATATGGAAGTCCTGCTTTCTCACAACTGCACGTGTCTAACCCACCCTATAGCACATGGGGAGAAATACACATATCTGTACTTTACAGAGAAAATAGTCGCTAATTTTGATTTTACAGTTTTCCTTTTATATTTTGAGGCTAATAATGTTTTCTCAAGTCTTAAATGTCTCTGAGGATGAAAACCTCTCTGGCCCTAGTGCTGTGTCTAGAGTTCCTGAAGGTACAGGCGGACAGAACAAGAGCAATAATGATAGCAGCAACCAAAACAAAGTGACATTTTGAAGCCCTCTCTGGGCAGTCCCCTGTCCTAAGCATTTCAGATCTGTTAATTCACTTACTCCTATTGGGGAGGTGCTGCCACCCCATTTTCCAGGAGAGGAAATGGGGACAGCATAGTCATTGGCCAGGTACAAAAAGGGGGGACTGGTTTAACAATGGAGTTTTCTACCCGAGCAGGTGGCTCATGCCTGTAATCCTAGCACTGTGGGAGGCTGATGCAGGTGGATTGCCTGAGCTCAGGAGTTCAAGACCAGCCTGAGTGAGAACGAGACCCATCTCTAAAAGAAATAGCCAGGGCCGGGGGCAGTGGCTCATGCCTGTAATCCTAGCACTCTGGGAGGCCATGGTGGGTGGATAGCTTGAGGTCACGGATTCGAGACCAGCCTAAGCAAAAAGCAAGACCCCCACCATCTCTATTTTAAAAACAAAAATAAATTTAAAAATAGCTAGGCATTGTGGCGGGTGCTTGTTGTCCCAGCTACTCCAGAGACTAAGACTTGAGTTTAAGAGTTTGAGGTTGCTGTAAGTTATGATGCCACAGCACTCAGGGTGACAGAGTGAGAGTGAAACTCTGTCTTAAAAAGGGGGGGGGCATTTTCTGAGTACATACTTCTATGTGGATTTTCTCAGACTCCTCAAAAAATAGTATTACCCCCATTTTCTTAAGGCAGGAAGAAGGGATAGGTCAAGCGATCTACTTGCTTCAGCCTCTGGAGTAGCTGGGACTACAGACCCCTTAGTAGGCTGGGCTATCTCGGTTTTACATAAGAAACCAGCCCAGAGAGGTTCAGAGGCTTGCCCCAGGTCACACAGTTGAAAGTGGTGAATTCTAAACACTGCCTGTGCTTTTAAGGACTCCCCACTACTGCTCCTCCCCAAATCTTTCATTTATAGCCACGCTGAGTTCCTATTCCTACTCCGCTTCCAACCTGATCTTCCCATGGTTCCCTGCCACTGTTAGCTCAGGGCCCCCAGAATGGAGGGGGGGCTATTTGCAAATCTTTGCACCAGGCTGCCCTCCCCTCCTCATCATCCCTCTTTCTGCACCGCTTCTGCCTTGGGCAGGTGGGAACCTGGCTGGTTGCTTTCCAGGTGTGATAGTCTCAGCTGGCTGCCTCTCCTTACCTGCTGGTCTTGCTTATCTTGAGTGATCAGAATCCTTCCTGCCATGGGGCCCCAGCTCAAGGTCACCTCCCGCGGGTTCCAGTACCTGCTCACTGCATAGGTCCAGTCCTGACTTGGCTGAAAATGAGGGTGTAGTGAGCAGTGATTTGATTTTTTTTTTTGTTGTTGTTTAACAAGCCAGGCTCTTGTCTGGAGTCTTCCATTTTCCACCACAGAGAATGGAACCAGAGTTAAGTTGGGAGGTGAAAGGACAGCGAGCTTTAGACTAAAGTGCTGGGTTTTGTCCCAGGCTCTCTGCCTCACTCCTATAACCTTGGCCTAGTCTCTTCCTCTTTTGGAGCCTCAGTTCCCCAGCTGGAAAGGGAGTGATGGGATTGGACACTCTCCAGCATCCTTCTCTTCTAGGAGTGTGTGACTAAATCTGTCCTCTGCACTGGAGTGTTGGGTTTATGACAGATATGTGTATATATACACACACATGTGTGCATATACAGAGGATGCCCAAAAAGTACACATTTTAAGAAAGTAAAAAAATGTATTAAAATTGTAATATTCAATATATACCAATAACACAAGCTGAATACAAGTCACATTTGAGCACCTCTTGTAATTGCAGAAGTCAAATGTGACTTGAGTATTACAATTTCAATACAATGTGCATACATTTTTGGTACATTTAGTTATATAAAATATATATGACTTTATTTAATTAGGTTTTTTGTGTATTTTAGTTAAAATGTTTATATATGATTTTATATACTATATGTAACTTTTTCTTTTCTTTCTTTTTTTTTTTGCAACTTGTCATCAATTTATTAGATTTAAGCATCTGCAATGGTGACTTCGACCTCAACTCCTGGCTCAATGCTGATGGAGGTGATCTGCTTCACAGTCTCAGAAGAACTGTGCAGGTCAATGAGTGGCTTGTGGATTCTCATCTGGAAGCGATCCCAAGTCTTAGAACCTTCACCACAAGGGGTTTTCCTTGCAGTGATTCTCAAAGTCTTGGTAGGCATCCGAACTGGTCCTTTCACTTTAAGATTCTTCTCCTTTGCGCCTCTGATCAAGTCAGCACACACCTTTTCCAGGGCCTTAACGTTGCAGCTGGTGAGAGTAATTCTAATTAGTCTGTCACCTCTGGCTCCACAGGTGTTTTCCTGGTATCTTTAAAAGCTATGGCTGCAGCGCGGCTTCCTGACCAACTTGTTCCTCAGCGAGAGCGCACAGCGGTGAGTCAGGAGCAGAAGCGAGCACAGCGCGCCTCCGCCGAAACTGCGACCGCGTCTTCCTCGAAAAGAGTAACTTTTTCTTGAATTAGAAATACTGGCAAAAAAAAAAAAAAAAAAAGAAAAGAAAGAAAAGAAAAAAGGAAATACTGCTGGCAAACCCATCCCCTGCCACTTCAGGAAGAAACACCACAACCCCCCACCCCCGTTAAGCCATGAAGACCATAAGGGACCCAATATCTAGGGGAGAAGAGGGCAGCACAGGCAGATGCAGGAAGCAGAAGAGAAGCAGGTGCTGGGCAGCGTGGGACAATCTTTTGTAAAAATTTTGAAAATGGGATGTATGGGCTTGGCGCCTGTAGCTCAGAGGCTAGGGCGCCAGCCACACACACTGGGGCTGGCGAGTTCGAACCCAGTCTGGGCCTGCCAAACAATAATAACAACTACAACAAAAAAATAGTCAGGTGTTGTGGCGGGCACCTGGAGTCCTGGCTACTTGGAAGGCTGAGGCAAGAGAATCACTTAAGCCCAAGAGTTTGAGGTTGCTGTGAGCTGCGATGCCACAGCACTCTACTGAGGGTGACATAGTGGAACTCTGTCTCAAAAAAAAAAAGAAAACAAAATGATGTCTGCTGTAATCCTAGCACTCTGGTAGGCCAAGGTGTGTGGATCAAGACCAGCCTGAGCAAGAGTGAGACTCTGTCTCTACTAAAAATAGAAAAATTAGCTGGGCATTGTGGCAGACATCTGTAGTCTTTGCTACTCAGGAGATTGTGGCAAGAGGATTGCTCAAGCCCAAGAATTTGAGGTTGCTGAGCTATGATGCCACAGCACCATACCCAGGGTGACAGAGTGAGACTCAGTCTCAAAAACAAACAAAAAACCCCAAACTGAAAATGGGATGCCTAAACCCTACTCCAGACCAGTTAAGCCAGAATTTCTGGGAGTGGAATTGGGTATTGGTGTTTTTAAAAATACCCAACAGAACAAAAAACCCAGATAAGTGTGATGTGTAATGAAGGTTAAGAACCAGCACTTGAGAATAATGGGTCTCAAGCTTTAGCTTGCCTCTGAATTTCCTGAGGGGTGCTGGGCCCCACCTGCAGAGTTTCCCACTCAGTAGGTCTGGGGTGGGACCTGTATCACTTTCCCATGGCTGCTGTAACAACTCACTACAAACTTAGTGATTTAAACAACACAAATCTATTATCTTACAGTTCTAGAAGGGAATTCAAAATGAGTCTCTCTGGGCTAAAATCTAGGTGTTGACCAATCTATATTCCTTTTAGAGGCTCTAGGGGAGAATCTGTTTCTTTGCTTGGCCCAGATTCTGGGGCACCTACATTCCTCAGCTTGTGGCCCCTTCCTCTAGCTTCATAGTCAGCAATTGCATCATGCCGACTTCTGCTTCCATCATCATATCTCTCTGTCCCCAACTGTGCTGCCTTCTCTTTCAATTGCAATTATGCTGGGCCCTCCTAAATATTTAGGATAATTGTTCATTGTCAAGACTCTTAACCACATCCGCAAAGTGCCATAGTCACAAAGTAACATAGTCACAGGTTCTGGGGAGTAGGATATGGACATCTTTGGTGGGGATGGGAGGTGGAGACATTATTCTTAGCCATGGGGCCTAAGTATTTGAATTCTAACATGCCTCCAGGTGATGTTGGTGCTGCTGGTCCAGGGACCACGCTTTGAGAACCACCCTTTACAGTGATCCAAATGAGCCACAGCTGCCCTGAGAAGTCAGTCTCCGGGAGGAGAAATAGATAAGGAGAATTTTAGGTAATGTTAGCTGATAGGATTTCCCCTTTTCTATCTCTACTCCATGTCCAGGAAATGTAGAAACAAGACATTCAGGGTAAGAGCAATATTCCCTTTGGTTGTGACATGTGGGGAAATCTCCCTTCAGGTGGGAGTGTGCAGGGTCAACCGCTATGAATCACAGGCAGGATGGAGGATTATGAAATCTTTTTCTTCAAAGGTGTGGGATGCTTCAAATGGGAAGGCAGAGGCCTTCAAATATGAAGGCAGAGGCCATGATATGTTTTTTCAAAGGCATCAGTTTGTATATGTCTGGGGGTGCTCAAAAGTTTCATCTCTCAGCTCAGTGCCTGTAGCACAATGGTTCCGTACGGTGCCAGCCACATATGCCGAGGGTAGCCCGTTTGAACCCGGGCTGGGCTAGCTAAACAGCTGCAACCAAAAAATAACTGGGTGTTGTGGTGGGTGCCTATACTCCCAGCTACGTGGGAGGCTGAGGCAAGAGAATCGCTTAAGCCCAAGAGTTGGAGGTTGCTGTGAGCTGTGATGCCACAGTACTCTACTGAGGGCGACATAGTGAGACTGTCTCAAACAAAAAAAAGTTTCATCTCTCTTCAGACTTCTACCGTTTGGTAGCTGTCACCTGCACTGTTCCCTTTCTCTCTTCCTATTCCATAACATTCTAACCTTTTCTTCCCTGATTCTCTTTTCCTTTCCCATCTCTTCGCTCCTTTTCCTGTTAGGTCCTGTCCAATGCCCCCTCCCCCGAGGAAAACTCCTTCCTTTCTTCTGGAACACTTCATTGATTCCCCTTCTCTGTTTTTATTGGCTATTTCTGTCAGGTTTTCAACACTTTCTAAGTCAACGGAGAATTGTGCTCATTTAATTATTTGTGGTTTGTATTTTAATATTTGTATTAGATCTGGTTTTAGAAAGAACTTAAATTAGTCTAAGATTATCCAAGAACTCAAGCTCTATGTTACATTTCAGTTTGAATTTGCTGGAGTCACTTTTTTTTTCTCAACTTGCAAGGCCAGTAAAGAGAAAAACTCTAGGCTCGGCGCCTGTGGCTCAAGCGGCTAAGGCGCCAGCCACATACACCTAAGGTGGCGGGTTCAAATCCCCAGCCTGGGCCCGCCAAACAACAATGATGGTTGCAACCAAAAAAAAAAAAAAATGGCCAGGCGTTGTGGCGGGCGCCTGTAGTCCCAGCTACGTGGGAGGCTGAGGCAGGAGACTCGCTTGAGCCCAGGAGTTGGAGGTTGATGTGAGCGTGATGCCATGGCACTCTACCCCGGGGGATAGCTTGTGGCTCCGTCTCAAAAAAAAAAAAAAAAAGAGAAAAACTCTATCCAGGAGATTTTTCTAACATGAGAACCTGTAGTTCATTTATAACCTAAGTGAGCAAATTCCAATTCCTTCCACAAACATTTTTTATATTAAATGAATAATATGCACAGTTTTAAGGGCTTGCTAGGTAGGCAGACTCTACTTAACACTAAATAACCACTTCAGGAGGAACTCTGTATTAATTTGCTCACGAGACTTCTTGCTTCTTCTTGGCAGAGCCTAAATGAGTCAGTGGCTTAAAATTTTAAAAAAGAGCTTCCTCCCACCTGTCTGGTGTCTTGATTCTTTATGCTCTTGAGAATCTTGGAATTTAAATATTCTTCCACACCCCCTTTCCTTTTTCTTTACTGAAATTCGAAGTGTAATAATTGACATAACAGTACACCTCCCTGTAGTTTCCTTTCATTTTAACCAAACCTAAATCAAAGTGATTTTTTTTAAGATTATAGCTTCTATTTCCATATAGGGATACATAAGATGCACCAAGATTATATAAGTCAAAAGTAAGTAAGACTATGATAGGGTAAAACAAGGATAAGGACATAAAATAGAATCAGGAATGAAGCTACTATAAAAAGACATGCCATGGAGTTGGACATTTTTGCTGCAAGTGGCTACATATTTGGTGCGAAGCTTCCTGGCAGTCAAGACAAAAAGGAAAAACTAGTTAGTTATAGTTTATAGGGCCCATGTGGTAGAAAATTAATCTATGGCTTAGGAGAGAGACAGCTAAAAGTCCAGAAGGATGCTGTGTGAAATGGGGAGCCCCACCCCCAAGAACATCTTTCTGATAGTCTCAGTGATGAGTTTCATAAAGCATTTCTTTACAGCATGGGAGAGTAAAAGCGATTCTGCAGGGAGTGATGTGAGTCAGCCCAGGGATTCAGTCCTCTCTTGGTCTAGTTTAAACTTGGGTTACTTTTAGAGTATCTGGATCATCTAGTTGCCCTTCAAGGAGAGTTATAGTTCCAAACGAAAGAAGGTCTGTCAGTTAGGATCCTGATAATTATAATCAACAGAATGCCCAACCCCATCGACTAACACAAAAATGACATTTCTGGGCTCATGTGACTGAAAACTTCAACAGTAGTTTAAGAATTACATAAACCATGGCTTAAATGCTCTGACCAGGGCCTGGTTTCTTTCTCTGAATTTCCCAGGACCACTTGCATGGTCTAGCAGCTCTCAGGACTACTTCACACAGGGCTGATGGAACTACACACTGTCATGCTGATACCAATAGTTAGAAAACCTCTGTACTCATTGGTAAACAGCCACTGTCCTAGGAATATCCAAAAGCCACTCTGGACCACTCCAAAATGCAACTAATGAGTTAAGGCCCAGGATAGCCGCAGGCCTGCAAGTCCTTTCTTCCTGCACTGGTCTGTTCTGATTAGTCAAATTTTGAAAATCATTGCTAAGTATATTTATCCTGTGTCTTGACTGGGAAGAGAAGATGTTTTCCCAGAATTCTCAGTGAAAGTCCTGATTGGATCAGCATAAATCACATACTCATCCCTTCATTAGTCACTGTGGACTGGAAAGCACTGATTAACCTAGGCTGGATTACATGTCCTACCTTGACCCGTCTACACCAAGGGTGAGCAACTTGTTCAGGAACAGGGTAGTGGAGCAGAGACTTATGGGCTTTATAATCAGACAGATCCAGGTTAGTTTATTCAGTCACAAATTTAAAATGCTGGGTGTGGAACAGCACAAGATAAAACAAACAAGGAATAAAGAGCTGTGGATTAGGCCAGGCGTAGTGGCTCACACCTGTAATCCTAGCCCTCTGGGAGGCCAAGGCAGGTAGATTGCCTGAGCTCAGCAGTTTGAGACCAGCCTGAGCAAGAGTGAGACCCTCATCTCTAAAAATAGATGGGTGTTGTGGCAGGTGCCTGTAGTCCCAGCTACTGAGGGGGCTAAGGCAAGGGGATTGCTGAGGCCCAGGATTTTGAGGTTGCTGTGAGCTGTGATGCCATGACACTCTACCAAGGGCAACAAAGTGAGACTGTGTCTCAAAAAAATTAATTAATTAATTAAATACTGGGTATACATTACCAAAAAAAGAGTCCTCATCCCAGCTCTAACAGAGACATACTTCAGTGTATCAGTTATCTATTGCTGAGTAACAAACAACCCCAGAACTTAGTGACATAAAACCATGACCGTTTTATTTGTTCAGCATTGCTGGATTAGCAATTTGGGCTGGGCTCTGTCTCAAAAATAAATAAACAAATAAGTAAAAGAGGTCCCTCTTATCTCCCTCTCCTATAGCATTCTACTTAATTCCTTTAGAACTGTATCATAAATTGTCATTTTCCTTTTATGCTAAGCATTGTGGCAGGCGCCTATAGTCCCAGCTACTCAGCAGGCTGAGGCAAGAGGATCACGTGAGCCCAGGAGTTTGAGGTTGCTGTGAGCTATGACACCATGGCACTCTTGCCTGGAGCAACAGAGTGAGACCCTGTCTCAAAAGAAGAAGAAGAAGGAGCAGCCACATGAATGCAAGGAAGAGACTGGAGGGAGAATATATGGCCTTGCTACTCCCAGTGGTCCCTGGGCCAGCAGTGTTGGTATCACCTGGAACTTGTAAGACGTGCAGCATCTAGGGCTAGGCACAATGGTTCATGCCTGTAATCCCAGCACTTCGGGAGGCTGAGGAGAGAGGATCACTTGAAGACAGGAGTCCAAGACAAGTGAGACTTTGTCTCTAGAAAAAATAAATAATAAAAAATTAGCCAGGCATAGCTACTTGTAGTCCTAGCTACTCAGGAGGCTGAGGTGGAAGGATTGCTTCAGCCTAGAGTGAGCTATGATCATGTCACTGTACTCCAGCCTCGGTGACAAAGTGAGACCACATCACTTAAAAAGAAAGAAGGAAGGGAAGAGGAAGGGAAGAGAACTGGGAAGGAAGGAAGGAAGGATGAATCTCAGGTTTTACAGGCCTGCTAAATCAAAATATGCAATTTAACAAGGTCTTCAGGGTTTCTGTGCATACAATAAAGTTGAGAAGCTGGTGACTCTTGAGAGGGCTGAGGTATGGGGAAGGAAATAGAATAGCTAGCCCAAGGCACTGAGTGTACTTCTTACATCCTAGAAGTTTCTGCTGTCCCTGGCTACCAGGCCGGAAGAGAGCTTCCCCCACTGTCTTGCACTATGCAGGAGGGCCCTGTTCCCAGCTCTGCAGTGAGGAGAGCTTTGCTGTGTAGTGGGTAACACTCAAGGGAAGCACCGCCCCCCACATAGGTGGGGATAGTACAAATAAGGTCTTTGTTTATGCATACACAGTTCCAGGCAGGGACAAAGGACAGTTAGGGAGCAACCAGTTCTGGGCACTCTGAGAGCCCCTAGAAAAGCCAGACCCTCAGGGCTGCTTGATCCTTTGGTCCCTCATCTGGTGTGGAAGGTGATGACAGGTTGTCAGGTCCTTTCTCCATAAGGCTACAGAGCAGCTTTCCTGGTGGGCAAGTGGGTGGCATTCAGCTGTCATGCTAGGGTGACTATATGTCACATTTGCCTGGGGCAGTCCTGTTGATGCCTGATGTCCTGGTGTAATTATTAATAATGCCTGTTCTCATTCTGGTTTGGATGATAAATTTAAAAGGTCACACTAGTTAAACCCCAAGTTTAATCCCAGAGCACAGCAAGGTGACTCTGAAAGAGCACTGGCCCCAAGCTCGAGGACAGGAACTCTTGTCTTGGTCCTGACAAGCTGGGGAACCTTGGGCATGTCCCTTTTTCTCTCTGGCTGCAGTTGCCTTACATCTGAGTCTGAATTGAGGGGTTGGATCAGACAGTCCCTCCCAGCTGAGGAGTAAATGTATGTGAGACATTATCCCTAGGGATTCTGTCCCACCATAGGTTGATGAGGACACTACTCCTTCTCCAGTGTCTTTGATTCCATATCTTCAGGGGACCCCACATTCTGATAGTTCTCCTTCCTCCGGCCACAGTTTGCAGGAGCCCTCTGAGGGGGTCTCTGACGTTCTGCTGCAGGGTTCCGTGCCAGCAGGGACCCACTGCCTGGTGTCTGCCTTCTCCACCCTATTCTGCTCTACTTTGACACTTCTTTGACCTGTACTCCTTTGTTGTGTAAAATTTGGGACAAATAACTTCAACACCTGTGACTGGTTCTGCACCTGTCACGGGGATAATGATGTCAATCTCGCAGGTCATGGATAACATACAGAAAGTACTTGGGCTCGTGGCAGGAATTCATCCAGTATCTCACAGTTAACCACCTGAAGGGCTCAGCACAGGTCTTCCCAGAGTTGTCTGAGAACTAATGGAGGTGATTTGCAAGGATCAAAGTACTGAAACTTTTCTCTCTGTAATAGGAAGGTTCTAGGAAAGCTCTCATTCCTCAGCTCCTTTTCCACTGAATTCTTTTTTTGTTTGTTTGTTTTGAGGTAGAGTCTCACTACATCACTCTTGGTAGAGTGCTGTGGCATCACAGCTCACAGCAACCTCAAACTCCAGGGCTTAAGTGATTCTCTTGCCTCAGCCTCCCAAGTAGCTGGGACTACAGGTGCCTGCCACAACTCCTGGCTATTTTTTGTTGCAGTTGTCATTGCGATTTAGCTGGCCTGGGCAGGGTTCAAACCTGCCAGCCTTGGTATATGTGGCTGATGCCCTACCCACTGAGCTATGGGCGCTGCTGATTTCTCAGCACCTTTGCATGGACTGCATGTTCCACCTGCCACTTGACTAATGTGTGGGTGAAGCAATATGGATGATTTATCTCTTTAAAATTATCACATAGCTCTGGTAATCTTTATCCTAGCAATACTGTATTGTTAAAGCAAACTTTCCTGCCTGCCTATTGCTCCTTCAGTCTTGCTTTTGGGTGCTTTGCTCTAGCAGAAAGAGCACTGTCTCTGCAGTCTGACAGCCTTGTCCTCTCTGAACCACAACTTCCTCTTTTTAAAAAGTGAATAATTGAGGCGGGGGGTGATGGCCTGTAATCCTAGCACTCTGGGAGGTTGAGGCCAGTGGAACCTCAGCTCAAGAGTTCAAGACCAGCCTGAGCAAGAGTGAGACCCTCTTTCTATTAAAAAGTAAAAAAACTAGAGTGGTATAGTGATGCACATCTGTAGTCCCAGCTACTTGGGCAGGCTGAGGCAAGAGAATTGTTTGAACCCAGGATTTTGAGGTTGCTGTGAGCTATGATGCCATTGCACTCTAGCCTGGGGCAACGGAGTGAGACTCTGTCTCAAAAATAAAAAGAGGTAAATAATTATCCTTAACTCACCGAATCCTGAGTGTCATACCAGAAGGGATTTGAAAAGGTTCTATTCTGGGCAGCTCCTGTGGCTCAGTGGGAAGTGCACCAGGCCCATATACTGAGGGTGGCAGGTTTGAACCCAGCAACGGCCAAACTGCAATAAAAAAAATATCTGGGTGTTGTGGCAGGTGCCTGTAGTCCCAGCTACTTGGGAGGCTGAGGCAAGAGAATTGCCTAAGCCCAGGAGTTGGAGGTTGCTGTGAGCTGTGATGCCACAGCACTCTACCAAGGGCAATAAAGTGAGACTCTGTCTCTATAAAAAAAGAAAAAAAAGAAAAGAAAAGGTTCTATTCTCTGGTAGCCCTCAATAAATGTAGATTTCCTTGACTTTTACCCTGTTATCTTGCTGATTGATGAGAATATACAGTTTTCTATAGGGCAAGATAAGAAATCAAGCAAGCAAGAGTTTCTTTTTCCTACTTTCTATTGCTACATAAAAAACGATCTCCAAACATGGCTGTTTGAAGCAATCATTTTGGGGTCATACGTTTGGGAAGGTCATCTGGGCAGTCCTCAGGCAGTTGTAGTCAAGTGTTGGATGAGTCTGTCATTATCTGAAGGCACCTCCGTGTGCTTCTTTAGTGTGACAGTCTGGGCTGGTTGGATTCTTACATGGAGACTGAGTTCCCTCTAAAGCAAGTACCTCAAGGGGACCAGAGAAAATCTGAATGTTTTTTATGACCTAGTTTCAGAAGTTATTTACCATGATTTCTGCCATACTTATTTATGGAAACCTGCTCAGATCCAAGAGGAGGGGAGATAATCCTCACCTCTCCTTGGAAGGAATGGCAAGGTTATATTTTGCCTAGCATATGCAATAGGAGAAATTACTGAGGCCATCTTGCAAAATACAATCTGTTACCTCTCCCAAATTCATATTAAATTGGAGCTTTTAGCATTCAGGATTCTTGCTCGTGAGCTACAGAAAATAGCTCTCATTAGCTTAAGTAAAGACAACTTTTGAAAGACCTTTAGATAGGCTCACAGAATTGATGGAGACTGGAAGACCAGGATTGGAAAATGAGTCATAACTAAGGAGCTCAGGAGAACTGGGTAGCAGGTATGACCAAAGGAGAGATCATAAGAACTGTCCAGTCCAAATAGTCTGGGCCACCACAGCTTCCATGCACCCAGCTTCCTTGCAGTGCTTAGTAAAATGCAAAGTCTAGGAAGACCAAGTTGATTGGTTGAATTACATGCTTGCCTCCTGATTTGGCCGGTGTAGACAGAGGGAAGAGTGAGCCAGTTAGGACCTCTTGCTTTCCTAGTGGAAAGTTGGGATATCCTCCCACAGAGATGGTATGCAGTGTGAGATTCTCCAAAAGAGAGGCAGGATGCTTGGAGTGGGGAATAGATGCCAGATAGTCCCAAACTACAAACATCCACCAGAGAGCCCACAGGCAGTGGGCTCCTTCAGTGCTCAGTGCCCCTGCTGCTGCAGGGGAGGCTCAGAGAGAGCAGAATATTATCTTAAAGTCTTAAAGGAATGACACTTAAAGAAGGGATTTGACTTGTTCGACACACTTGTAGGACACATTTTTTTGCTCAATTCCAGGAATAATGTTAAACATTTTTAATGTTTTGAATTGAAAAGACA
>CAUYTI010011237.1:0-21619 GCA_963575145.1 Galago senegalensis
AAAAAAAAAAAAAAAAAAAAAAAGAGTTAGGAAACAGAAAAAGATAATGAACTGAAAAGCAGACAACAACCAAACAACCAAAGCAAACAGGCAACCTTCAGAACGGGAAAAGATATTCGCCTTTTACAAACTGTACAAAGGCTCGATCACTAGGATCTACAGAGAACTCTAATTAATTCACAACAAAAAAAGCTAACAGTCCCATAGATCACTGGGCAAGAGACGTGAATAAAACCTCCTCTAAGGAGACAGACGAATGGCTAATGAACATATGAAAAAATGCTCATCAGCCCTGATCCATAGAGAAATACAAAACAAAGCCACCCTGAGATGTACGCAACCCCAGTAAGGTAAGCCTACACCACAGAGTCCTGAATCCACAGATGCTGGCACAGATGTTGGTTGGACTGCAAACCAATACAGCCTCTTTAGAAAGAAGTATGAAGAACCCTCAAAGATCTCAAATTAGACCTCCTATTTGACCCCACAATACCACACTAGGCATCTACTCAGAAGAAAAAAAAATCATTTTATCATAAGGACATTTGCATAGATTGTTCATCACAACTCAATTTACAATTGCCAAGACACAGAAACATCCTAAATGCCCATTAACTTAGGAATGGATTAACAAATTGTGGTACATGCACACTGGAATACTATTCAGCCATAAGAAGATGGAGACTTTGCATCTTTTGTAATATCCTGGATGGAGGTGAAACATATTAGTAGTACTAATACTTAGTATTACTAAATACTTAGTAAAGTGTTACAAAAATGGAAAAGCAATTATCCAATGTACTCAATACTAATATGAAATCAGTAGATGATCTGATGCTACCCACATAGGAGAAAAACTCATTTAAATCCAAGCTGGGGGGGAGGTAATGAGGGAGGAGAAAGGGAGAGAGCTGGGGTGCTCTCACCGGATGGGCATGCAGTGGGGGCATTGGGCACACATTTTGTGTGTGGGACATAATCACAAGAGGGACTCTACCTAAGAAAATCAATTTTTTTGACCTGATTGTTTGTACCCTCACATTAACCTTCAATAAATTTACTTTTAAAAAAAATTGACAATCCATCCAGTGATACTCACGTAATAAAACCTATAGGAAAGGAAAACTCCAGTGGATACTGAAGGAGTGAGGTTATTTAAGAAATAATATTAAAAAGCTAGTGATACAGAAGGATACAGGTACCAAGGGCCAGAATATCAGTTCAAAGAATAAAGAAAAACAAAAAGCCCACAGTAAGGCAGGTCACTTTAAAACTTTAGAACATCAGGGATAAAGACAAGATTTTCAAAAGCTTCTAGGAAAAAAAAGAAAAACAAAAACAAAACAGACACATACAGGAAACAAAATGGGGTTATACTTAACAGCAGCACTTGATGGCTTCAAAATCAAGGGGAAGTTTTTGGTGGACGGGAAATGACTATTAACCTATAGCTGCATGCTCAGACAGTCCCTCTTCAAGCACAAGGACAGACCAGTGACACCTATAGACATGCAGGGGATTCAAAAATACATCTTCCAGGCACTTTCACTCAGGAGGCTCACAGAGGACGTGCTTCTGTAAAGATGGGAGAGTAAGTCTAGAGAGTAAGACATGAGAGCTGAGGAAAGGGGGGATCCCACCCAAAAAGCAGTGAAAGCAAGTTCCAGCGCTATGCTGACGGGAAGTCACAGACCAGCAGCTGCTGCACAACTTAAGAGAACAGTGGCCCAGCAGTGACCCTGCAGCAGAGATCCAGGAGAGAGGAACATACGAGCAGATGTGAAATAATATTTATTCAAAGATGTATGGCAGAACTGTTGGAATATTTGGGGGGAAATTTGACTCTAGGTACATTAGAAAATAAGGAAACAGAAAAAGGAGGCCATCAAGTATGAAAAAGGACTTTTTCTATAAGAAAGGAGGCCTGCTTCTAAGACACTGCACAGAATTATGCAGCTATGTTATATTGTCATAATAACACTAACTTAACAAGTAAACTAATTATAAAGGCTCTAAACTTTATACAGTTTCTGCCATCTGGCATATTCCCTAGGTAATTCAAGGAGGAAAAAAAATTGAGTTTAAAGCCTTACTGCAGGTTTTGCATAGAGTACAGATGAAATTTTATAGATTTACCACTTTGTAAATTAAGCATTCTCATATGGATGCTTGGAATCTGAGTAATTAGTATTGACTAAAACTCAAATACTTTCCCTGACTTTGGTGAACTCTACCAGACTTCTGGGACCCACATGAGAATACATCAAAGGCCCTGTTACGCTTGTGTCCATCAGGCGGACCACGTGAGAGGCATCCACTGTGTGTGCAAATGGCCCATGGGACCAAGGAGCCTCTGACCTCCCTGCTGAGAGAGCACCTGCCCAGCCCAGACTCTCATCACCCACGTTCTTTACAGTGCTTACTTTTCTGCATACATTTGTCACTAATACAAATCTATGTCCGTTGTTTATTGTCTGTCTCCTGGAGCAGCATGTGGGCAAGCTCCATGAGGACATCACACCATCTGTTTTTCACCCTGTATCACCATTACATTCAAATATTCCGATGACTGAATGAACAAAGGGTGTAACTAGAGGGGAGAAGCACGTTTCCTTCTCCCATGCCCTGAAGCAGCTTTACCTCAGCATCCTGAAGCCCCTGCTCCTCATGGGGGCTCTCCTCACCACTAGGGGGCGCTCCTCACCACCACCTGCAAACTCCCACCTCTTGTCCTCTGGCTGCCACAGCCTGGGGCTCAATGGATGCTGATTCCACCACCCTCAAAGGGTTTTCAACACCTTCCAGTCAGATCTAGCCAGTCACATCCATTCTTGTTTCCTCACTTGGGAATTTCCTGGATCCTAGAGGCATATATTTAAAATGTCAGATTCTTTGTAAGGCAGCTCTTGGGTAATAAATCAAACCCTCAACAACAGGGCTGGTCGGCCCATCCTTGGGGCTCTTGAGCACGTAACCTCGTCTGCAGCAGCAGGGTGGCCACTTCCAGGATGGGATCCCACAACCATAATCTCATATTCAAGTACAAAAATAAATTACAGAGAAAGATGTCCACCTGTTGAAATATCCAGGTTCCCTGCCTGGAATTTCTCCTGGTAGATAAAGGCTCTCAGAGGAGCTGTTCTCTTATTCCTACATCCCTCTTTATTCTTCAGTATTAAGACAATGTCCAGGATAATTCAGACAAGAAAAACCAGATCAGGAAGATGAAAAAGTGACAAATAAGAGGATTTTGAAAGCAATCTCATTAAGAAAGCAGCACGCTACATAGCAGTTATCTGGTATCATGATACGATGTTTTTGCGCAAATGTGCCCATCTTCCCTGAACATGCCCCCATCACAAGCCTCTTCTCCCCACCTCACTCTTGTCAGAAACCATGTGCTCTTGTGGAAGGTGCCGTCAGAGTCACCGAGTCAGGAACACAAGTCTGAGGTGCAGAAATGTTGACTCAAAATGTGACATGGAACTCAGAACCTGGCTTACCCCCAGGCCTTGTGGTTCACTGGCTCCATGTCCAGGAAGCAGGTTATTTACCCAAATCTGGGTCTTGGTTTCCTTAGAAGTAAAGGAATGATCATAATTGAGGTTACCAGGCTGCTGAGGACTCAAAGGGAGAAAGCGTGAACACAGGGGTGAGTGAGCAGGATGCCAGGCCCAGTCAGCACCGGAGGACAGGAGCAACCAGACCAGTTGCCCGCTCTCCTGCCACAGGCCGCCCTGAAGAATCTCTGCAGACAGGTTAGAAGAAAGAACTCAAGAACTAGAAGGGTCTAAGCAGGCCCTACAACAACTGCAACAAACCTATGAAGATCCATAAGGTAAGAAATGGATTTTGCCCAATTTTAGAAAATCTTGCCAATGCAAACCAAGTTATTTGGAGCATTAGATCTTCAGCCCCAATGAGAAACGCACACTCCTATTTCTCCCTGCTACGGTCTGAGTGTTTGTTCTCTCCTCTCCCCCTAAATGGATATGTTGACACGTAACCACTGACAAAATAATTATACAAGGTGAAGACTTTCAGAGCTGATTAGGTCATGGGGGCCTTCTGGGTATGCTTGTCCCTTCCCCCAGGAGAGGAGAGTGAGAAGGGGCCATCTAGGAAGCAGAGAGACTTCACCAGATACCACCGCCTCTGCAGGTGCCTCGATCCTGGACTTCCCAGCCTCCAGAACTGCAAGAAATACATTTCTGTTGTTTAAAAATTAGCCAGTCTAAGGCATTTTGTTAGACATTCCCCCAACCCAAATTAAGAGAAAACAAGAGAGGAGAAAAGGGAGAGTGTACACCCGAACTGGCTGCTCCACCCTGAATCTGTGTCTAACCACCCTGACCGTGCCTGGGCAGGTGTAACCACCCTGACCGTGCCTGGGCAGGTGTAACCACCCTGACTGTGACTGGGCAGGTGTAACCACCCTGACTGTGACTGGGTAGGTGTTTTTTTGATTTTAGAAGATATCATTTGTTCAGAAAAATCATGAATAATATTGATTCTAAATGTTTACAGTAATATATAAGAATACTGTCTGTAGGCAATGTTAAAATGAGAATTTAAAAATGAGATTGTTAAGGCTAGCAGCACAAATATGGCTGAGTGGTTTTTTTAATTTATCACTATATTACTATTATTTATTTTAGGGTAACAAAATGAAAACATTTTTCCCCAGGCTTCACCAACTAACATGTAAAGATCTGTAAAAGGGAGCAGCACTTTTCAAACTGTGCTTTTATGGTTCAAAGAGGGAAGTTTTCAAGTTTTTAACCTCTATGTGGCCTCAAAGAGGCTCATAACCACTACTGTAGAATGAATGTGTTTAGTAGACATCCTCCTTCATGCAGGCCTTGGAAGCAGCTGGGTTCCCAGGCCCATGGTCCAGTCACAATGCCCACAAGGAACTGCTCTTAGAAGTAACCACTGGTGATGACCCTTTCCACCTGAAGAAATTTGTCTTACTCCTCTGATAAGCACACTAACCTGATCAGAATCGCCGACCTCTGTAAACAAGATGACCAACTCTGCCATGGAAAGAGTGAAATCCTCATGGTCGTCAGGCTGCAGAGCTCTCTGGCTCTTGAGACCTGACTGAAAGTTATTTCTTTGCTGGATTAATTTATATTCGGACTAGTGGCAACAGGACAGACCATGCTCATTCATCAGACGTGTGGAAAATGATTTCACAGAACAAACTCGGTGGAGAGAGGGAGAAAGAGAAAGAAATCCGTGAAGTGCCTTGGGATTACAGAGATGGGATTATTGTCAATAAAGAGATTGACAGCTGGGTAAACATTTTTAAAACTTAAAGCTGGTTACATTTGTGCATACAGTATCCTTTTCATGTCCCCACATCTTACTCTAGAATCTTTCTGATACTTTTTAAAAGCTGAGAGAGTTCATAGTACTCCATAATAATTTATAAAGATAGATACTTTTTAATTTAAATTTTAAAAATACTATCCTGTATTTAATCATTTTTATAAAAGAGTTTAACAGAGAACTTAAGTCTTATATTAAGGGCCATGCCTGTGGCTCAATGGATAGGGCACTGGCCCCATATACCGAGGGTGGCGGGTTTGAATGCAGCCTCGGCCAAACTGCAACAACAACAAAAAATAGCCAGGTATTGTGGCGGATGCCTGTAGTCCCAGCTACTCAGGAGGCCGAGGCAAGAGAATTGCCTAAGCCCAAGAGTTGGAGGTTGCTGTGAGCTGTGACATCATGGCACTCTGCTGAGGAAGACAAGGTGAGACTTTGTCTCAAAAAAAAAAAAAAAACCTTATATTAAGTTTAATGCAGATTAAATGAGGTTAAGTGCAAAAAATGCCTCCTGGTTATAAAGACAGGCTGTTTATAAGTGCACATATTCATCAGTTGTATACTGAATAATAATGACTGTGATATGACTCAGACATGCTCACTACATTCCAGAACTTTCTGAGCTGCTTTATGAAGGTCAACACATTAATTCAGGACTCCACGAGGTAGGGGCTATTACTGCCCTTCATTTGACAAATGAAAACTGAGGCTCCAAGATTAAAATGTTCAACAGTCCGCACAAGAGAATGTTCTTTCTACCTCAGTTAGAAAGAGACAGAGCAAACATCTGAACGAGGCATACTGGCTCCACCATCCTCGAAGTTCACAGGTGCTTCTCAAGATCACGAATGTTCCAAGGAAGAAACTGAGATGCTGAGAAGTCAAGGCCGCCCCCAAGTTTGTCATCCCAGCACTTGGCAGTTGTTCTGCGGCCCTGTGCTTCTATATAAAAACTGTGGTTTCTGAGCTTTCCTTACAGAGGGTTCTCTGGCTCTTCTTTTGAATATTGGTTTACGTTTCATCCCACCAGGGAGTAACCTTGAGCAAAGTTCTCACTGTTCTTGTATCTGTGTCACACTGACACCAAGAAAGTATCACACTGAATCACGTCAATCCTCCTCAGGTAGCTCAGCTTGCCTTCTGCTTTACTAAGACTCAGAGAAAATACCTCACTTAGATTTCCTAATTGGTTTACCTAATAATAACTGCCCCCCCCCCACAAACACGGGTTCGGGGATTCTGGACAGAGCTTCGCCAAACTGCTATAAAATAAACCTGACACAAAAGAGAGTGCCGTCATGTCGCCCCATGAGATCCTGGGACACACTCTCACGGCCTTCTCACTTGCATTTTGTTAGCCAGGCTCAGGATCCTGGAGGCAGCCCTCAGCTGCTGTGCAGATTGCATCAAGGAGGAGCTTGGAAGCCGTTCAGAGTTAACCAACCATCCCTAATGCTCTACAATCTCTTCTGTCCTCCAGTCCCCGGAATTGAGAATTATTAGCCTGAAGCAGAATCCATTCTGGACAAGAACAAATAAGGTAATTTACTTGTCTTTTTCTTATCTCTTCCTCAGAAGCTAAGGGTTCGTTCATAATCTCTGGGTCTATTCTCACGACACATCCAGATTTCAGGGTCTGTGAGCAACAAAACTACCAGGACCTTTTCAAAACATGTGAATTTATTCCACTGACAGGTTGCAGGAATATGAAAAGTATTCAGGAATATAAGTGATAGGAATTTTAGGATCGGCGTATTTGTACATAGAACAGATGGGTCGTTAACTCCTTCTGTTGGCAGGCATTGTTCCATACGCCAAATAGGAAAGGCCTCGTTGAGAAGGGGCATCTGAGCAAAGCTTGGAGCTGAAGGGGTCATCGCAGAGGTGGGGAGAAAGACCAATGCACAGGCCTGGAAGCGCCGGTGGGGCTGGCATGCGAGGAAGGGGATGGAAAGCTAGGGGGCACCATATGTTAGTGACCACAACTATCTCCAGCTAGAATGAGATTCTACTGAGGGATGTGAGCCTAAGAAGGTGGACTCGGACTCCGGAGTCAGTGGAAGCTCTGCTGAGAAAAGACTGCAGGGGCCAAGATGAAGGCAGGGCCAGTTAACAGGCTAGGGCAACACCCAGTGTCAAAGGTGGGATGAATGGAATCATCACGCCTTTAGTTATTCACTGTGTCACCCCCACTAGCACTCAAGTTCCTCTAGAGTAGTCTTGGTCTGTTTTCTGTTCTGTATTGCCAGGGCCTAGAAAAGCACCTGGTATGTACAATTTACAAATATCTGTTAAATTAGAAAGAGAACCTGCCAGAGTTCAAAGTTATTTACAGATGGCTGAGCCTGACTTCTCGCCCGATCAGTCCTTTCTGCTCTCAAGCCCAAGTTCTCATGACCATGATGCTACTCTGCCTCTGTTCACATTCCTTTTTATCAGGAATAAGGTTTTTCCCTCAGTTATACTACTCAGCAGAATACATTTCTGGACATGTGAATAAAGTGCACATATCACTAGTGACCTCCTGTATAGTATTAACTCTGGGAGTTAAGGGCCAGTCCTCGGAAGCTTTCTGTGTTTGAATGTGACTCCAGTTCTGTTCTGGCTGTGTGTGTGCACACATGCGCCTGCACTTGTGTATAAAATATACTGTTTGGAAAAGAGTACATTAATAGCATTTTTAATTAGATATAGTCCATGAAGGGGAATGGCTTCATATTCGCTAAAGAAAATGAAATGGAAAATGAAGCCAGGAAAGTAGTCTTTAAGAAGTTGGCCAGGCTGGGGAATGGGAGTATGCACAAGCCAACCGGCAATGGAATATTTTAGAAAGTAATATTTGTCTAGATGAGTCACAGATTCTGAGGAAAGTGGATTTGCTTTGAGTGTACAGTGACTCAACTGCAAATTAAACAAACAAAAAACTCCCCAACTTTCCAATAGAAGGAACATGTAACCCCAAAGCATTTGGGTACTCGAGAGGTCTGATTCCAATTACGACCATCTCCCTTGCCCCCCTTGTAACACAGCACACGGTCCTAATGAGCCTGTGGGGTCTCACACTCACACTTCCTCTATGTGCCGAGCTAAGTGTCCTGCAGACACTCAAATTCTCTGGGTCTCAGAGAGAAAATATTACTCCCCTGCCAGGATGAGTAAGTCAGGATTCAGTGAATTAACGCCTGGGACACATTTAGAACAGCTTCTGGACATACCAGTCTTGTCAGTTCACCAAGGGCTTCAGTCTCTCCCCTTGATACCAGCCAGTGTGTCTAAACTAAAGCCTCCAACCTGCTCAGGAAACTAAGAAGGGAAATTTAAGTCCCTTTTTGGTGTTTGAGTCCAGAAGGAGACGTCTGCATCGTACACCTTGGGTTCAAGGGAGGTGAACTGGGAGTAAGATTATCAAGAGCACAAGCCTCCTGGGGCAGCATGAGGTCGCCTGTGAGGAGGAGACCCAAGGGGGGATGAACGGTGTCCCAAAAGTCACCACTCGTGGGGAAAATGGGAAATTGTAGCTAGGAGTGCCTTTATTCACAAAGCATTCATTCAAACTTTTACAAAGAGGTGGCCAACACTTAGAGAATATTTTGTCAATAATGTGGGGCCACAAACCCACCAGGGGGGCCTAGTGGCCTGGTTCGGGGGGACCTCAGTACCACCCTGCATGGTGCAAGTTTAACTACAGGATGCGTTAAACCACCACTTATCCTGCAGTTAAACTTCACCTGGTGGTTTAACTCATCTTGCAAGTTTGACGGCAGGATGAGTGGTGGTTATTATGCCACAAACAAATGCTCAAGGTATGGACATAACTCAAGACTCCAGAAATACAGCTTTACACAATGTGTTACTCAGGACTTTTCAAACAAAAATGGGAACTTATTTGTAAAAATTACTGAGTAAGTTGTGAAGATAATAGTTTTAAACTTCAATATTGTTAGGATTTCAAATTGTACTAAAAAACAACCCAAATATGATTATATTTTTTACCAATGGCCTTTGGCTTCAAGTTTAACTAATCTGTGAATGCCCATAGGTGACTTTATTTCACTTAGTTAAGTAAGACACGGAAAGTACCTAGCCTGATGTCAGGCACAAACTAGGCGCTGAGAAAGGTTAGAGATGGGGCATCAATGTCTCAGAGACTTCCTGTTGTCAGGGAACAAGGTGCTTGTGCACACTAGGGGTGGGCGTGCACAGGGCACACTAGGGGTGGGCGTGCACAGGGTCGGGTGAAAGTAGCTGCTTACCTTCTTTCATTCACACACCTCATGTTTATTTAAGGACGAAATGGTTTGTTCAAATCAGCACTGCTGATGGAATCTTTTGTAAGTAGTTTACTGCACATCTCTGTTTATTGCTAATTTGCAGGTATTACAATAACTACTATAATACACAGACACTGTCTGGAGGGGTCTACTTCCGAGGTCTCAAGGGTTCCACACGGAACCGGGCTGTTAGCTACCAACTGCCGTCATCATTCTCATGTCCAGATGTCCTCTTCACAATTATTTCTATTTCTTTCTTTCTTTCCTTTTTTTTATTGTTTGGGATTCGTTGAGGGTAAAAAGAATTAGGTTACACTGATTGCATTGATTAGGTAAAGTCCCTCTTATACTTGTGTCCTGTCCCCAAGAGGTGGGCCCTACACCATCCCCCACCCTCTCTCTCCCCACTGCCTCGTTCTCCTATCTCACCTGACCCAGCTCATCTATTGCCTTCATATCAGAATTGAGTACACTGGATTCTTGCTTCTCCATTCTTGTGATGCTTTACTAAGAAGAATGTGTTCCACCTCCATCCAGGTTAATACAAAAGATGTAAAGTCTCCATCTTTTTAAAATGGCTGAATAGTATTCCATGGTATACACATACCACAGCTTGCTAATCCATTCCTGGGTTGAGGGGCATTTAAGCTGTTTCTGCATTTTAGCGATTGTAAATTGAGCTGCGATAAACAGTCTAGTACATGTGTCTTTATAATAAAAGGTATTTTTCCTTCTGGACAGATGCCCAGTAATGGGATTGCAGGATCAAATGGGAAGTCTAGACTGAGTTCTTTGAGGTTTCTCCATACTTCCTTCCAAAAAGGTTGTATTTGTCTGCAGTCCCACCAGCAGCGTAGAAGTGTTCCCTTCTCTCCACATCCATGCCAGGAACTGTAGCTTTGAGACTTAGTGATGTGGGCTATTCTCATGGGGGTTAGGTGATATCTCAGGGTGGTTTTGATTTGCATTTGTCTGACGATCAGGGACGATGAACATTTTTTCAAATGTTTGTTACCCATTCATTTGTCTTCATCAGAGAAGGTTCTGTTCACATCTCTTGCCCAGAGATAGATGGAATTGTTTACTCTTTTTCTGTTGATTAATTTGAGCTCTCTATAGATTCTAGTTATCAACCCTTTGTCAGATACAAACCCTGCAAATTATCTTTTCCCATTCTGAAGGTTGTCTTTTTGCTTTCCTTGTTGTGTCCCAGCTGTGCAGAAGCTTTTCAGCTTCATTAAGTGGCATTTGCTTAATTTTTGTTGTTGTGAAGTCTCTGTCATAAAATCTTTTCTCAGTCCAGTATCATCGAGTTTTCTAAAATTTTCTTTATTCTAAAATGTTTATCATTTCTTGTCTTAGATTTAAGTCTCTTATCCATCTTGAGTCAATTTTTGTAAGGGGTGAAAGGTGTGGGTCCAGTTTTAATCTTTTACATGTGGTCATCCAGTTCTCCCAGCACCATTTGTTGAACAGAGATTCTTTTCCCCACTGTATGCTTTTGTTTAGTTTATCAAAGATCAGATGGCAAGTAGAGACTGGTTTCATCTCTCAGTTTTTTATTCTGTTCCATATATCTATGTCTCTATTTTTGTGCCAATACCATACTATTTTGATTACTGTGGACTTCTACTATAGCCTGAAGTCTGGCAGGGTGATGCCTCCAACTTTGTTTTTATTGTTAAGAACAGCCTTATCTATATGGGTTTTTTTTTTCTGGTTCCATATAAAACAAAGTACTATTTTTTCCAGTAAAGAAATTGCAGAAGACACTAACAAATGGAAGAAAATACCATGCTTCTTGGCTGGGAAGAATCAATATTGTCAGAATGTCTATTCTACCCAAAGCAATCTACAGATTCAATGCAATCCCCATTAAAACACCAACATCAGGCTCGGCGCCTCAACCGGCTAAGGTGCCAGCCACGTACACCTAAGGCGGCAGGTTCGAATTCCCAGCCCGGGCCCGCCAAACAATAATAACGGTTGCAACCAAAAAATAGCCGGGCGTTGTGGCAGGCACCTGTGGTCCCAGCTACTTGGGTGGCAGAGGCAGGAGACTCGCTAGAGCTCAGAAGTTGGAGGTTGCTGTGAGCTGTAATGCCACGGCACTCTACCCAGGGGAACAGCTTGAGGCTCTATCTCCAAAAAAAAACAAAACAAAAAAACCCAAAAAACACCAACATCATATTTTGAAGAATTATTCCTATTTCTAGTCTACTTCACAATTCCTGCTTCCAATCTATTCTTGAGTTTAAATGCCAAATAACTACATTTTTAAAAGTCACATTAAATAAAAGTCAGTAATAAGGTATTGAGTGAAAATTTAGACATGAAGACCATACTCCTCACGCCACTGGATGGAGAGAGCCATTTTCTGAGCTCAGAATTAATTTAAAAATTTATGAACAGGTGAGAGTTGAAGCTGGTACAAAAAGAATATATATGCAAACATGAATACACATATATTCATGTATGTGTATATATATATGTAGAAGCTTGCTTTACTTTGGAAAAAGAAATACATAGAATTTTGCATAAATACAAAACATAAAATTACTTTTAGAAGGATTAATTCACTCACATTATTTATTAGGCTAATATTTTTCCTAACATAAAATTTATGAATTGCTAACATCAAGTAGCAATAATCAATCAAATCAGTTTAACAGAATTAGAAATGGTATTATCTTCAAAGTTATTCTAGTGCTATTTTTGAAACCTTCAATTCCAAAATAACATTTAGAAGATTTTATGTTTGGCCTATTATAATTTGGAATCTGTTCTTTTATAGCAACTTTTTCTTTCTTTCCTTCTTTTTTTTTTCTTTTTTGAGACAGAGTCTCACTTTGTCACCCTTGGTACAGTGTTGTGGCATCATAGCTTACAGCAACCTCAAAATCCTGGGCTTAAGCCATTCTGCCTCAGCCTCCAAGTAGCGAGGACTATAGGCACCTGCTACAACATCCGGCTATTTTTAGAGATAAGGTCTTGCTCTGTCTCAGGCTGGTCTCTAACCTGTAAGCTCAGACAATCTTCCCACCTCGGCCTCCCAAGTGCTGGGATTACAGGCATGATGCACCACACCCAGCCCTCCTACAGCAACTTTTATAGCTATTTAAAGCCAAACATTATATTTGAAGAATAATAACTATCACTATTTCCCCTTCTGTGTCTGTCCTTAATGTATGTGGTACAATTTAACATTATTTGAATTATAAATTAAGTGCCTACAGTCACAAACTCTGTAAATATTATAAATACTACACTCTGTTTATGTACATTTCAATAAAAAGGGAAATGAAATCCTTGGCCAATAATACTGTTGAAATCAAGTTTTGAAATAAGTTTCCTAGAATAAAAAGAGCCCTTTGTTAAGGGCTTTGATTGATGGTAAAAACAAATAAAAAAGAAAAAAATGAAGTGATAAGAAAAAGCACAGTGCCCTGTAAAATGTCCTTGAAATACTGTTTTCTTTTACTTAAAAAACGGAATTAAATTTTCATCATACAAAAATCAGTGTCACATTTGTTGTGTTTCTGCAGCTATGATCCTAACACATATCTTCTGAGCCATTTTAACTAGTCACAATTTTCTGAAGAAAATTTAAATTTTAATCATCTTAACCAGATTCTTTCCCTTTATCCTTTAAAATACAGAGTAATGTCATAAATAAATTCTTCTCTCTATAAATACAGATTTCTTTCTCCTTCTTCTAATCTTAGCAGCTAATAGTACTCTTTGGTTTGGGGCAAATTAGACTAGTAAGTATGTATACCCCCCACCTTCAGCAAATGAATATAATAAAATGATCATCTGCCTAGGAGGGTTCCTTGAATAATTCTAAACTGTCCAAATATAACAAATGGACATTAAATGGATGGCAAGTTTAGTCTCCATTAGCTCTAAATCATAGGTTAGTTCTTGTGAACGGAACCACAGGCCTTTGGGGTGCCCTGTATCTTAATTTTTCAGGGAATTCTGTCCCCTTGCATTGCTTAGTAGGCAGTGATGGATGAGAAGAAACATCATAGTTAACACACAGTAAACACAGGGCACGATGTTCTGCCTTTTCTGTACGTCCCTATCTCTGAGCTACTCTCTACAGCCTCTGAATCAGTAAGCCGAGGAAGGCCCAGTGCACAGCTCTCTCCAGGCCGGCTTGATTCCCATAATAAATCAGTTGCACACAAAGGAAGGCTGAATATGGGAAGGCAGTCAGGTGTCCTTCAGGGTGGAGGTCAACAGTTGGGGCAGGCTGACGGCTCTGGGAATGCCTGCTGGCCCGCGGGCTTCCCACTGGTGTCCCCGGCACCTTGCCACAGTCCAGGACTCCTGACCTCATTTGCCTGCCTGTCTGTCCTTCTTCAGCTGTGGTAACAGAGTGTGGCAGAGTGGAGGAGCACAAGCCTCCCTGGACACCACCAAGGCCTCCCCAAACCGCCCTCAGACACCTCCTAATAGCCAAAAAAAGAAAAGAAAAGGAAAGCCTGCACAGGATTAGTACTACAGAAAATGAAATCACAATGTTTTGGCACCACTAACAGAAATAGCTACTGTGCCTTTCTTTAAGACCAATAAGTAAATGAAGCCCTTGAGCCTTTTATGGGTTTTATTTAGGCAAACTCTTACCTCAGCCAAATCTGTATAGTAGAAAATTATTCCTGTAAATATCATGTTAAATTTGCAAAATTGGATTTCAGTCTTTCTTGCTGCCTCTGTTCTTACTCTGTAGCTGGTTTGTAAGTGACTCAAACTTCCACTCATTCCCTCATTTGGTCCTCTGAGATACACGTTGATTTATTTTAACAAGAACTGCCCACCAAGCATGGGGTCAGATGATGAGGGTGGGAGTGAAATCAATGAACAGATAAGACACAACAGAGTCCAATCTAGAATCCAGGTAAAAATGACGGAGCCAGACAAGAACCGTCCCAATCCCAATCCCACTGTTACTGGCTAATCCCTCAGCAGGCTGCTCAGCTCCCTCAGTTACAAGCATTAGAGTCTGGAGTAGGAATGCTGAGTGGGTTACATGGTGCTTGCCAAGCGCCCTGTGCATAAAGGCACCGGCAAACAGGAGGAACCGTGGTTGGAAAGAATTAACTTCTGGAACCTGGGGGAAGAAGGGAGTACTGACGTGCCTGGGAGGGTGGGAAGAATTCTGGTTCAACTGTGCTTCACAGATGGTCAAGTGGGAGAAGGGACAGTGCCAGCCCCACCAGGGAGGGTGGGGAATTCACCCTGTTGGATGAGAGGGGAGGAGCGAGAGCTAAAGCCTGGAGGGCTGCCTGGGGCAGGTTGTGCTCCTGGGATCAGCGGGAGCTGCTAGGCCCTGAGCAGAGGACCAAGGCCAGAAAGCCCACCTGGGCTGCTCTGTGACTTCGGGTTGGAAGCAGCCTCAATTCCAAGTCCTCTGTTTCCCTGAATATGCTGGGAAGCCTCATGTGGGATTCAAGGCAAAGGGGAGGCTCTCTGTGTTTTCTTAGGTTATGTCTGAAGTTCATTAAAGCCTGTCGGAAGTGACACCAGGTCAACCTGATGCTCCTGCAACCATTCTGAAGGTCTCCCCCTGGCTGTGCTGGTTCAGGCTCTGTATTCCCCTCTTTCCTGAAATTGTCTTTATGAATGAAAGTAGAAAGCATCAAGCATGGGAATTAGTAAAAGATCTTGAAGATTAACGTTTCTTACTCTTTCCTTTCCCATCATGGACTCTTCCTGCTGCTCAAACTTCCCTTACAGTATTCTTTACCCCAAGGCTGGGGGCAAAATGTTTTGGAGTAAGAACTCTTACATTTTTCTCTGTAAAGCCAATGACTATGATAAAACATATTACATAAGAAATTTTATATAAATTCGTGCATATAAAGAGATCCTGTTTCTCTGAAAGAACACAATCACCTCTTTTCCTCGCTATATGATGGATTAGGATGTTACATTAGTAAAAAGTTAGGAAAGTTAGAAAACAAAGTTATTTTAGTAAAAAGTTAGAAAGTAGATAAAAATCAAACTTTCCACTCTCAGATGCACTGTAGGTTATGTTTAATGTAGCTTCATTCCCTGAACGTGATTAAACCAATCTTTAAAAGTACAAATATTGCCCCCAAGACCTTTATTACCGTAGGTAAGCATGCAAGTTGTTGGTGCAAGACCCCTCGGAGCACCATGTAATAATGTGGGCTCCACTGTGGGCATGCTGGGGGCACTAGGAACATTCTCCAAAACTGTAATCAGGGTTCCTTTCTCTTACACAGACCATAGCGCAGGATCTGATGCATCAAAAATAACCCAAAGACTCTTATTATTATTCGTTATACTAACATCTTTCAAAACCAACCAATTTTGAGGTTTTAAATTATAGGTATTTATTATAAGGCTGAATGACAAGAGACAGCTTCAATTATTTTAGTATCATAAAAACCAAAATATTCTCATGCATACTACAAAACACACAATGAATCCCAGAGCTTGTTGACTTCCTAGCAAATAAGATTGCATTTCTCACCCCCAAGGGACTAGAACTGTCGCTAAAACTCACGATATGTAATGCAGCTACTTGGCTGTTTGCCTGTGGAGCTTACCAGCAGAGCCCTCTATTAAAAGGACAAAAAACCTTTTATACTGAAAAAATATTTCATAAAGAGCACCATAGAAACATGTGTCTAAATATTTAATTTCTACACTTTTGGAAAATTAAAAGTAGCAAATATTAGCGAAAGTGGCTTTATAATTAATAAAGCATCTAAGTAAACTATGAAAGTTTTGAAACAGACTGTGTTCAGGTCCATTAGTTCACTTCTAAGAGACACAGCTGACAGTCCTTTCTGAGTCACCCATGCGAGTCTCAACTTGTTTGACTTGTCAGTGTTGCTGGGAGGGTTTGTTTCTATCCCCTCAAGGACTTTACCTTTCTTGATTTGTGTGTGTCTCAAAATTTTCATAATGACCCATGAATGAATTGCCTTTAAAAGGACAGGGATGTACTTGAAAATACTGAAAATATTAATTATGTGTGAACTAATTTTTCAGTAATACAAAATCTAAGTGGCAACAGGATTTATTTGACTGTTTTTCATTACAGATAGTCTCTGCTTTGCGACAACCATATCAACTGAAACCATGTCATGTGTACTCAACTAAATCAACGGCAATAATTATGATTGTTCTGTGAGCTTTTAAAACTTGGTCAGAATATTAAAACTCTCCTATTGTCAGTTACAGATGTATAGGGAGATGAGTCTCTAATTTAAAACACGACGTGAGCACACTGAGAATTTTTATTTCTCCGTAAAGACGTATCAAAAGTGTGCTGCGTGCTGTCTGGCCTCTTCCTCTCATCGTGTAACACACGATCCAGGGCACGCAGTTTTTCCAAGTGTCGGCCAATTGCCTTTCTCAGTTTGAATCAGCTTCTAGCCTTTGTACTTTTCAATGTTGTGACTATCTATCTGGAGAATTCCTCTAATGTGAAGGGTTTTGATGGCATCAGTAAATCTGAGACATCTTCAAATGCCATAAAAAAAAAAGTTCCTCCTTTAAGCAGGTCTGTCTCCCTTCACCAGGTTCCTGTCTGCATCTGGAGTTCCTAGTGATAAAATCTACAATAGTAAGTGTCGACATCTCCACTCAGTATTTCTTCTAAACAATTGGATTTAAATTTTTTCCTTCCAGTGTTATGACTGTCTTGGGCTGTTGCATTTCCATCTTGGGGGGGGGGGTTTCCCTCTTTTTAATCCATTTTTGTAAAATCTCACACCAGTGATCACTGTCAGACAAGGAGAAACGACAAAACCCTTCCCTGCCTGTGAGCAAACTGAATAATAAACGCACACACACCCCATCACCGACAGACCTGGAGAGAGGTGTCACAACACTGTCTCACTGCTCAGGGCACCTGCTATTTATGGAGCGATTTGGGGAATGAAGACCTAACTATGAGGTCTGAACTTTATGCAATTACAGTTACTGTGCCGTGGTTACCAAAATCCGAACTGAGTTCTTAGGGAGCTGGTTTTACTGAACTAAAATATGGTAACTGAAATTCACGCAGATTGAATCATGTAAAGCAAAGAGTTGTGACCAGGTGGAATTAAAACCCATTAGCACTGTTGTCCTAACTCAGTGGGCTACAGCAAGGTATTTTTTATTTATAGATGCTGGGACAGCAACCAAATTCCCAAGCTTTGCATAAACTTTCAGAGTTGAAAAAGGCATCTGAGTACAGAAAAAATTAAAAGTTCTGAAAAATAACTACCCTTTAAAATGCAAAAAAATGGGTCAAGGAAACAGCAGTATATATTAAGTGTTTTCTGTGCATCTTCTCACCTAACCCACAGAACCCTGAAGAAACTGGGTCTTACACCTTTCTTGCCAAGATTACCCCAGTATTTGGTGGTAGGGCTGTGGTGGAAAGTCAAGTACAGCCCATTTTAGACCCTGTCCTCCAACGTTAGGTAACATGATGAAAAGTCAAATATAGCCCACTTCGGAACCTGTCCTCCAATGTTAGGTAACGTGGAGTGTGAAGCAATTTCAGGAAAACAGCAAAAATCTTAAAAATTACCACCTTCCCTAGACACAGGGAAATGCTAACTCAGGACAGCGATTTCTCCTTTCTGGGCACGGTTCTCAGGCTGCACAGCTGCTGGCTACCCATCTGGGAGAAGCTCTCTTATTCCAGGAAAAGCAATGGAAAAAGACTTGTCTTTAAAGAACTGGTGATATAGAAATCCACCACCCAACACGTGTCAATAATACAACACGGCTAATGCAAAGTTACTCAATTAAAATTGAACCTGAACGCCCAGGAGAATATGCATGTCTAGTTTTTCTCTATTAATAAAGCATTTTCCTATTCTTTAAGAAATCACTAAGCCATGTCATCAGAAACTCCTTGGGGGACATTACTTCAAACAATGTAATTTTATTCTGAATAGTTATATTCATATACAGAAACAAGATTTCAAATATTTAAATAGGGTAAAAGGCCACCGAATGGTTATTTGAAAATGCCCATCACATAAAAATAAACATCAGTAATAACACTGTGGGGAGTGAGTGTTCACGTCAAAAGCAGTTACATGTTGTCTTCATGACATACAAGCAAGTTACTACACACTGACTTTTAACATTTACAATTTCTTATATGTTATTAGAAAAATCTATACTTACTATCTTTTAATCTAGTCTCATCCTACCCCCTGGCTTTTCTCTCCATCCCCAGCTACAAAGAGGGGCAGCAAGAAAACGGCCTGTGAGAAGAAGGGACACTCACATTTCATGTTTATCTGTAGTTTCACTAGAAGCTTTCAGCTTCATGCGGGATCCAGCCTGTCCTGAGCTGCTCTAGAACCTATTTACCAGACTTCCTCAAAATCTGCTGCCTAACAGGATGCCGCAATTCTTGAATGATAAGTTGGAACTACGGCATCTCTTTCTACCATGATTCTATATTACAAGGCCAAGGCAGAGCTTATCCAATCAATGGGTTTCTTCAGCTGACAGGTAAACCTTGAAAGACCAGCGCATAAAAATCAAAGCATGACCAATGAGTGTGCAGGGAAGCACAGGCAAGGTTCTCATGGGATGAAGAGTTAAAACACCTGCTTAGTCTTCCACTTATTCATTTATGAAACACAGACTGAGCAGAAGCAGCTCCAGGCAGTGAGAGGTGAGTCAGAGGATGAAGGACAGGGCTCCAGGGTCTGCTGGTTTGTGTTCCAGTGGGGCAGGGCAACTGGACAATTGGATTAGAGCATAATAATAATGTGCAGATTTATTTAGGAGAAGGCACTACAAGAACTTCAAGGATAGGCATGAAACCAATGGTGTGGGGCTGGGAGAGGCAGGCAGAGAAGGGGTTTTCTAGAAGTGGTGATACGGAACTGGATTCTGGATGTCAAGAAGTTCCTTATGAACCCTTGTTCACCGTTCACATACGTTCTATGTAGTGCCAGGCTAGGAAACAGGATGTGCTGGACGTGCAAAGCTGTTAGGATCGACCTTTTGTACCTTTACATGTGGTGAAAGGAGTTTAAATAGTGAAAATGGTGGGAATTTATTATCAAGGTTGTGTGGAAAACCAGGAAAGGGACACAGTCTTTGCTTACAGGAAGATGTGCCTTTCTCTACACGTGGCACCGAGGGCCTTTTCACATGAGGCATTGCACCACGTATCACAGGTAAAGATGATGGCTGAGTGTCCCAAAGCACAAGCCTGACTAGGTCACTGCCTTTTTGAAGTTCTTTCAAATTTCTAGCCCGAGTAACTGATTATCGTCCTTCTTGGTTTAGGGTACAGCTACGTGCTAGGAACAATGCATGGGAGAGTTAGTGGGCTGTGTGCAGGGGAAGATGCACATGGGCCCCAGGAAGGAGGGAAGTGGAGCTGCTCCCACAGAAACCAGGCAAAAAGGGGGAGCAGACAAAGGCCAAGGCTGCACCGGGGGCTCCAGGAAGGGAGAATGGAGGCCGATGGTGGGGGGCAGGCCAAGAAGTGCCCATGACTCCCGTTGAGCAGCTGTACGTGAAATATATCATCCTGACCCTGGTGCACACACATCCACCCACTTATGCAACATATGTAGTTAGCTTAAGAGTAATACTTGCCCAAATTAATTCCTTTCCATAATTAAGAATCATATTATCTGGTCTAGGGTAGTTTGCTGCATTTAAAAATATATTCTCAATTAATTTAGATATAACCGGAAGCAAAAGTCAGACATGAAGAATAAATAATTTTTGAAGGTCAAGTTATAGAGGCCATGGTACATACTCTAGCATTAAAATCAAATTACACAAAAAGAAACTGGTTTTCTGTAGATGGGTAACTTCTCAGTTTTTTGTTCTCAAACAAAACTAAATCGCAGGGATCATCTCCTAGCTGCGCTTGATCACCTTTTCCCAGTTCTGCTATCAGAGCTCCTTTCTGCATAACTGGGCAGGATGACTCACTCTGATTACACTGAAGCAGAGGCAAGTTATTTGCTGTCTGGGTCTTTTAACAACCTCACTCTGCTTTTATGTAAACATATTCTTGAAAAGTGTTGGTGAATAAGTTAGCATTGTTGAATGAACAGAGAAGTAAGATGTGCTGATCTGGAAAATAACTGGAAGTGGCAATCCTACTGAAGAGTTCTTTCAAGTGTCAGAGGTAGGGCGTGAGCACCTTGTTTAACTGGAGAAATGCAAGTTGGCAAATGCTGTCACTCCAGCTACTGCTCTAGGGTCTCCACTGGGAATAAATGAAGGATGCACCCCGGAACTCCAACTGAGACAGTTACCACTGCCTCACGGCTGGTGTGCACAAGCCTGCACCTTCAGGGAAAGGGGACCAAGAGGCACAGAGTGATGAACCACTAAATGTCGTCTGCCATGTAAGAGTCACGGCTACCTCGCTGGCTGGCTGGTGGCCTCAGTCTATCATGATTCAACCACTATGTGCGTAGGGCAGTGCCATTAAGACATTAATTCTGGAAACATGAAAAATATTAGATCTTGGAGAAAGTTTATCAAGATTGGAAATCAATACTGCTGTAACTAATAAATACTGTGGTTTATTTTGAGCAGACATTACATTAGGGTCATCATGTTTAAGTAAAAGAAAACAAAAGGTGATTTGGGGATTAAAATGAAATTTTAGCATTTGAAGAAAACATTAAAAAGATGTTTAGAGATTTCATCACCGCCTAGGAGTAACAACCACTGGCACAAGTTTAGAAACAATTAATTTACTCTTTGAATGAAGTTAAGCTAGTATAATTAGAAATAAAAAGACCTCCCAGGTATGCGAAACCAGAAGGTTTAGTAGAACTTGCAGCACATAGATGGTGAAGGCTGTCATTTATGAAATGCATCCACGCCAATTGTGTTTGATTTTTTTTTTTTTTTTTGAGACAGAGCCTCAAGCTGTCCCCCTGGGTAGAGTGCCGTGGCATTACAGCTCACAGCAACCTCCAACTCCTGGGCTCAAGTGAGTCTCCTGCCTCCGCCTCCCAAGTAGCTGGGACCACAGG
>CAUYTI010011238.1:0-49597 GCA_963575145.1 Galago senegalensis
ATGCAAATAACATGAAATTTATGTGAACCAGCTTGATGAAAGTATGTCAAAATCTGTGTGAAGACACTACACTGTACCCCATGTTTGCATTAATGTACACAGCTATCATTTAATAAAATAATAATAATAATAATAAAAAAAGTAAATAAAAAAAATAAAAATAAAATAAAATGAAAAGAAAAAAAAAGGTTTAACATAGGTAGATAGACATTATGTTCTTCATTTGAAATTAGTAATAAAGGTAGGTTTTCATAGTCCCAGGATATTAAGGAGTCACTGAGAATATGGACTATTATTAGCAAACTGTGCCTAAATGTGAATGAGAGATGAACAGGGTTTATTTATTTCTTATTTCTTTTCTGCAGAGTCTCATCTTTATTTTCATCACAAAGTCAACCACACGCTCCAGACAGCTCTGGTTGGTTAGTGCTTATAGTTAAGGTTGGCGTGTCTTGGCTTGCCCGCTTAGTTACATCGTGGCCATCAGGTTACTTATCTTTACTGAGCGTCAGTTTCTTATATGTAAAATAGGATTGTGAAATACACGTTAGTACCTGTCTCAAAGAGTTATTGCGAGAACTGAATAATCTATGTAAAACGCTTTACATAGCGTGGGGCTGGTTTATTAGTCAGTCGAAGTTATTAGTGTTGCTATTTCCTAAGTGGGACCTTTCCAAATGTTCTTTTATGCTTATGTTACACCAGAAATATGTTCCTTGAATATCCCCCCAACTCCCCTCCTCTTGTGCAAATTCTATTCACCATTTAGCATCATCAGCTCCTACGCGGCCCGAATGTTCATGGGGTCCTTTAATGTCTACTTTTCTGATTGCTCTTACAATCTTGTAATATCAATTTCTGTATTTTGCACTTTAACTAGTCTTTTCTATTCATTGGAAGGATTTCTCTTTTCATTTACATTTTTCTATAAATGAAATGTGTATATTTTAATTTTTATTCCGTCTTGTGGACCTCAGTCCTCATTAAGCATCTAATGAAAGCAATGAAATGTCTGCTGAAAAATAGAGTTCATCTGTCTGTCTGTATATGTACACACCCAGATAAGAAGAAGTCTATGTATACCGTGTTAGACAATTAAGTTCACGAACCCGTCCTAGCAGAAGCACCACACATCTCACTGCTGAATATCAATGTAGTCAACTTTAAAATCCTCCCCTTGGGAAGCTACGCCCCGATGCCAGTGCCTAATCCACCCTTTAAAGCAATTTTGCAATTCTTTGTCTGGATTGGCCATCAGAGCTGTCATTGTACAAGGTTAGGCAATTACGTTCACACACTCATCCCAGAAAAAGTGCTTTGAAAGGTGCGGGCATCAGTGCATAGCTTCCCAAGAGGAGTATTTTGAAGGTGATTGTAGTGATACTCAGCAGGGTGGTAGGCAGTACTCTTTCTAGGATGAATTCAAGAACTGAGTTGTCTGATCTCATATACACATATTCACACACACACATGCACAATTCTTTATAATCAATTTCATAAGCATTCTTAACCTACATGCTATCACATCTCTGGTGCACCAAGGAGTTAGTTACCTAGAGATCCACGATCCCAGCCTTAAATATTGCTGTGGAATCTCTAGATTTCTTGAGATCTCAACCTGGCATACACCGAATTCTTCATTAGAAGATTAAAATGTCCTTTATCTTAAGATTACAGGAAAATGCAGATATTATATAAAATATTTGGGAACTCATTGTGAAGCAATTTGAGACTAAAAAGTGACTCACTTTTCACTTCATGGGAGGTGAAGTCTTATAAGGGCACTCAGGTGTGATGTACCAGGATATGAAGACAGAGGAGTGTAGATAACAATGTAGAAAAATTAGAGATAAGTTAAAAAAAAAAGATATCAAAAGCTTGCTTTCCAAGGAAGTGCAAAGAGGATATACTGTGGCTCGGAAAATGACACCCCAAAGTACTATGGTGTTTGGCACTTGGCATGCCATGCTGAGGGGTTTTGTTTGTTTGTTTGTTGAGGGGATTGTTTGTTTTTTACAAAGACAGCGTCTGTCATGCATCCTGGAGGGCAGTGGTGAGCTGATAGTTGACTGCCACCTCAAACTCTTAGCTCCAGCATTCCTCCTAAAGCTCTGGGATGATTGCGTAACCCAGATGACATGCTCGGTACTTCCAACTAAACAAGTGCCTGAGAAACAAGATCTTTCTGACTTTCCCCTGACCCCCTCTCTCTTTACTCTTTTTCTCTCCTGAAGCTTTCTCTTCAATTTTCCTTCTCTGACTAAGGGAAGTTCCTCCAGAATTCGTGCAATTTGTCATGATCATCCTCCCTGAATTTACATTAGTCAGAGAAGATTAACTCCTACAGAAGGAGGGGAGACCAAAGTTCTCCACTCCCAGGGCATCACTCCCTGAAAGCTATTCACCCACTCTCCTGGGGGCTGCTACTTGTAAGACTTTGAAGAATAAGACAATCTTTATTCATGGGGTAATTCCTCCCCTCACCCTCCCATAGTGTTTCACCCCCATCCAGGAGCCTCAGAGCCCCTGTTCTTTCTGTAGACTTTAATCATTGGGCCCTCCTTTGAGTTTTATACTTCATGAGGCTTTCTATGCATATTCATATAATTAATTTGTGTTCCTTTTCTCCTGTTCATTTTTTGTTAGTTTATTTCCCCAGATTCACCAAACTTTCAGAGAGTGGAAGGAAAATTTACCGTTGGCACTGTAGATGGCTACGAGGTGAGATGTAGTGGGCTTGGGGAGGCTTTGAGCATGAAGGAATGGTAAATCAGGGCAGTGAGCCAAGAGGACACGTCTTTAGTTCTAGATTCCTGTACATGAGGTCACATTAGTACGTTCCAACTTTGCATTAAGCACTGGTGGGAAAATGGAAAAGGTCAAAAATAATGAGCAATCACTGGAGAATTCCTACGACTACTCACTCCTTTCACATCAAAGCAGAACTATTGTTGGGGGTCTTTGCTGCATGAGAATAATGAAGCAAATATCATTTATTCCCTAGTGTTGTCTTTATGCTGAACATGGCCTACTGCACACAGCATATTCTCAGTAACTATCTGTTGAAAAGTTTTACCAATCAGCTTCTGTCTGTGCAAAAACCTGGACTATTCCACTGTTCACTAGGAAAAGTTACTTAGCTCATTTTAGTTTTACGAGAAACTTTCTCATCAAATAAAGGCATGGGATCTTTGCAAATCAGTGTGGAGAAGACAGTGAGGAGCCATAGGGAGTGCTGGAGTAAAATGCTTCCATTTCTAATGCACTCGTGTGGAAAATTAACTGTTCACCCATCTAGGTCATTAGAATGACTTGGGAAGACTCAGGTAGGCTTAGTGATTAGGCTGCTCAAGTAGGAATTCAGAAACCTCAATTTTTGTTACCAGCTTTCTGCCTTTTGACCTTTTGAAAAAGTAATTTCAGATCTCATTTTCTCTGGCTCTTAAATAGAATCTTACTTGTCCATAAGGCAATTTTAAGATACTCAGATGAATGATGTTACACAAGTTTAAATGCAATTCTCTACTGATTTACTGGAAGACATATATTTCTTTATTTGGAAAGTATCTTATATCTTTTATTAGCCCTTACTGTATAAAAAGTTCTGAAATACACTTCTACTAGAATCCCCATTTTGCCGGTATGTAAACTGAATAATAAAAGTGAACATAAAAGATCAAAAATGGGAATTTCAGAAATCAAATGTCACTTACTCCTCTAAAATGACAGCAAATAAAGAACTTTGATAAATTCCAAAATTCAACCTTAAATAAAATTTCATAAGGCCCACTGAATTGAATTTGCAAAAGTGCTGATTGTGTGTGGGTACTGTACTAAGAGTTTTGCTTACACTAAGGTGTTCTCACATCCACCCTTTGAGGTATAGAACATTGTTCCACAGTACACGTCAGAAATTTGAGAAACAAAAGAACTGTCTAATACACCAGAGAACAACAAGTGCCAGAGTCAGGACTCAAACCTGGGAAAAATAGATTCAGAATCTGGGCTCATACCACTTCACCGTTCTTCATACTTAGTTGGGTAGATTTTCACAACCATGGTTAGGTCTAAAAAATCCATGAAATCATCTCTCAGGCATAATTTACCCACTAACTCCAAGTGCCTTGAAAATTGGTTTATGATCTTTGTTTTTTAAAATATGAAGTAACCTAAGGGACTGAGTTTAGACATTAGCTGAGAAGAGACCTGAATATCCCACTAACATTACAGGACACAAAGGAGCAACATAGTACAGTCAGATACTTACTATTATAATAGCTAAGGCTGCTCAGTTGTCCAAGATTAATATGATAGTGTCAACTTGGACTTGAACTTTGTGAAACACAGAATGGTAAGTTCCACAAAGGTTGTTTGTTTGTTTATTTGTTTGTTTAAGGTTATACTTCTAAGCTCCACTTATTTAAAACTCTCACACATTTCAAGCAAAACTGTTGGAAGTACACTTTGCATTTTAGAATTGTTCAGCAGTAGCCAAAATATTTTAAGTGCTGTTTCATTAATGGATGATTCAAAACACAATTCGACCCTAAACTCTTGTAACAAATCAGCATACATTCAAGCTGATTTATAAAATACAGATTCAGATTAACAGTTATCAGACTGCTAACCCCCAGTCACAGGTCATTCTACTGAATTAAAACTTGGCTTCATACTCTGCTAAGATATGATAATAATAGATTTAAAGGAATGTTTATTCTTGTGAATACATCTCAACAACTTCTTATAAATTTGTTTCCTAAATGAGCCTATAATTATCCTTTATTGAAATGCTTGTGGATTTTCTTTTTAAAATATCCCAATCAAAATGTGCAGCCCAGATTTTTTGCATGAACCCCTTTCAATCACTATACCAGCTGAGGAATCTGATTTCTTTTTTCTACACAAAACAATGCATTATTCTTCATCAAGTTACTCTTGTAGAGAACAAAGAAATATGTTGAGAAAAGTATTTTGCCAGAATTGTTTTTTAGAAGACCATAAGCACTGAAGGCATTTTTTCCATTCCCAATGATACCAAATTATGTTCATTGGTTTTTTATTTTAAACTCTTGTGGACAGAAAAAAGCAACAACAACAACAATAATAACAAAAAATAACTAATCTCTCCCTACAACAAACTGCATATAGCTATTTACTTGAGATCATGTTCAATTTGCTAGAAATAAAATATAACCAATATAATTAAAGAAAATTGTATGAATATCTGGCTGTCAATGTCCATAATTGGAGTTTAGGATAGTACTGACATAGCTCAGAGATATGAGAGAGGCTGAGCATCCCAATTTTTAAGCAACTTAGATTATACTGTGAGACAGTCATTGGTCCTCTTAGGATAATATGCCATATGGTAGATGGACAGTTAGTCTCTTACTTAAATTATATAATACCCCATAAAGCATAATGCACTGGAAATAGCAAACTTTGATTCCAGAAGACAATTCATTCAGATGGGAGACTACAGCTTGCAGGGATTAATCTCAATAATATAAAGGTGAAAATCAAACAGGAAACACATCGTAACTGTTTTTCCTTGATATTTTCATGTTTAGAACAACACAAGGTGTCATGGAATAAACACTCACCGATCATAAATGGATAACCCTAATGAGATACGTGGGAATGATGGACATAGGGATGCGTTTTAAATAAATAAGAAAAGCCATTAGCATACCTCTCTTGGAATACAGGATTTATTTTAAAAAGAATACATAGAATAAAACCTATGTTGCAGCACAAGATAAAACAGTTATAGAATCTAAATTCTCTAAACAGATTCCCATGGTTGAAATAAATGTTTATTTCTGCTCTGTGAACAAGGACATGTCACAGTTTTCTGTGCTGTATCTGGGGAAAGTGACATCCCTTTTCACTTCTGTTAGATGTTACAACTTCATGCCAGGGGAACAGGTAAATATGCCATTTGTGGATTTCTTCTGACAGAATGAACGCTAAAAAAATACTAATAAGGAAGTTTGAGCCAGCTCTATGATGCGGAGCTGTTCCCCCATTGCAACTTACTAAGTCATGACTTTTTAGTTTGGATATTAGTAGCCCCTCAAAGAAAATACAATAATCTCAATCTGGTCTTTGGATGAACATGTTGGTTAGTGCTCCATCAACTACTTTAGTTACAAGGAAAGAAACTACCTATTCTCCTAGTGGACATGGTTGATGGTCGGGGTAGTAATAGATCACATGCTTCTGTGTAAAACATGTCAGTTACGTTTTCTTTTACAAGATATTTCTACAGTTATCTCAAGGGCAACCTTTCTGCTATGCTACAAATACTGAGTGTGATGTTGCACACAAAATGAGCTTGAAAATAAGCCTGTGTTAAGTGTATTGCATTGGCAGTTCAAAAGTTGCATGGAATTAAAACATATAAGTTCAAGTCCAGTTATTCTACTTCAAGCTAGGTAGCATGGGATCATTTTTCTCATCTGCATAAAAAAGGATAATTATAATTATTTAAATAGGTTGTTATACTGGCCAAATGTGATAACATGTGAGAAAGTGCCTTGTTAACTCTAAAGAGTTATAGAAATATGCATCCTTATTACTCAGGAAATGAATTTAGCTATATAGTGTCCAGTTTAAATTATACATTGAACCAATTTTTAAAAAAGCCTTTGCATTTTTACAAGCTATTTTTGTCATGAGCTATTTTCATTTATGTAAAAGAAACCTCAAAGCACAAAGGTTTAATTCTTTAATAAAAACATCACTCAATTCTACCATGATTTCACTAAGGAAGGAACCAATGTGTTGTATGAATTCATTTTTGCCACCAATTTTGTATGTACAAAACAATCCTCTCATACTTATCAGGGTTATTTGTGATTGTAAAGGGATCAAATATTAGATGAGCTGTTTTCAAAACTGAATTTTTTCTAAAATAGTGTTAGTATGTCATTGACCCATAGAACAAAACAAGCATGAATAGAAAGGTATAATCCCTTGAAGCATTATCTATCACAGAGAATTAACTTTTGCAACACCTACAAACTATTTGCACAGCAAGAATAAAATCAATGGCTATTCTAAGCCACATAATAGGGCATTTTAAAAACAGGGCACAATCACTTATTGTACTTCTTTCTGTGTTTCAGTAAATGTGAAATTGGCCATCTGGGAGGTTTTTTTTTTTTTTTCCTCAAAACTACAGAAGAAATAGTGGGCATCTCTTATTCTACTCAATGGGGGTATTAACTTTAGAGTTACCTATGTTGGAGAACAGTACTTGAATTGAACTCTTCAATTAGCTGGGGCTTAACTTTTGGTCTCAGTTTAGGACTGAAGGAGTGCAGTCAGGCAGAAAACCAATTTAGGTCTTACAGGAATTTGGTCCTTGGGACTACTAGACTTGTACCCAGAGCTAAAGTTCACTTTTCCATTGTTTTAAAAAACACAATATAAAGAAAATAAACAAAATGGTTTGCTATAATATTTCTCAGTATTTTTCTGATGTTCCATACATGCACAAGATTAATTTTTCAAGCAAAGTATTATTTGGTGAGAAATATTTCTTCTCATCTTTCTTACTTTCCCTGATGGTTTAGGAAGCCTTGCTATATGACCACTTTGGTGTCTCTCCCTATAGATAACACCTACCACGTTTCTCTGAAAATAAGACACTGTCTTATATTTATTTTTTCTCAAGAAGCCACACTAGGGCTTATTTTCAGGGGATGTCTTCCAAAATGCAGCGTATCTGCATAGCCACTTTCATCACTAGGTCTTATTATCAGGGTAGAGCTTATATTTAACAAATGCATAGAAATCCTGCTAGGGCTTATTTTTTGCGTAGGTCTTATTTTCAGGGAAACACAGTAATCAAGTCCTTCCTACCTGATCAATATTTGCTTAGGTAATGTTTCTCATTCTTTGCATAAAAAAGATTAATTTGGCAAGATTGCATAGAATATGAACACAGAAAATTCACGTTTACCATTGTTCCCTCTAATTATGTATAATACAATCACATTTCTTTATTCTGTGATGGCCTCAGTGATCCTGTCCATAAGCTTTCTGTATAACTGGAAATACAGACACAAGCCACCATTTTTGACAGGATTCACATTTTTAAGGAATTATGTCTGTATTGCTAATTTTCCCTTTTAGAAAGGTGGTGTCAATTTGAACCCATAACCTATAGTAAGAAATTCACTATTCATAATTTTCTAAATTTTGCCAATTAAAGATGATAATCATATCTCATGTTCTTAATTTACATCTCTTTAATACTGTTTAAATTTTTTCTTGGACTAGGTATTTGATTATCCTCTTAATTTAATATCTATTCTTATTCTAATTTGATTATTTAGGAAAATACATTTATTCTTGACTTGGAAAGAAAACATATAATAATATGAAATTTTCATCATTTTTTGCAAATATGTTTCCCTCTTTGGATATCTCATTTAACTTTAACAATTCCTATTTTTTCATTATTATTTGTCACTTTATTGAATAGGTGATTTTGGCCAGAGCTAATTTGCATGCAATCAAATAAATATTTTGTTTTTTACATTTTTTGATTTGTATGTGAAATTTTTTCTCCATCAAGATTATATATTTAATATATTTTCCTAATAATTGTGTGGTTTTCTTTGTGTATGTTAAACATATTGTTTAAAAAAACCTACCAAAATGGTTGCGCATTCTATGCCATTCCATAGTAGAAATTTATCAACATAAATGTATATACGTGCATGCATTTATGTTTCTGTATGTGTACACATACTCCCCTTCACTAATAGTGTCATAACTCTAAATTTTATCTCAATTTTTATGTGTTCTTTGAGAATTTTTATTAATTATATATATATAACAATTCATATAGCATATCAACACACATTGATTTTATTATGTTCTAAAAATTGACCTGCGACTTTTTTTTTTAATCTATCAATATTTGTAGGGCATTTTTCCATGCCAATTTATACAGCACTCACTAGGGTTTTCTTTTTGTTTGTTTATTTTGTTTTTGGAGACAGAGTATCACTCCTTTGCTCCAACTTCAAACTCCTGGGCTCAAGTGATCCTCTGGCCTCAGCTTCCCTGAGCAGCTGGAACTACAGGCATGTGCCACCATATCCAGCTAGTTATTCTGTTTTTGTTAGAGATGAAATCTCGCTCTTGTGCAGGCTGGTCTTGAACTGCTGAGCTCAAGCAATCCACTCTCCTCAGCACTAACTAGTTTTAATGATTGTAGGATCATATTTAACTTAACAATGGATATATATTCTGAGAAATCCATTGTTAAGTGATTTCAACACTGTGAGAACATTTAGAGTGCACTTCAACCTAAATGGTATAGTCCACTACTCACCTAGGCCATATAGTATAGCCTATAGACAGCTATTCACCTGTACAGTATTTTATTATACTGAACACTGCAAGCAACTGTATTGGAATGATAAGTAGTTGTGTCTCTAAACTTAGAAAAGGTACAGTAAAAATATGACATCAAATGTAAAAAAGGTATACCTGTACAGGCCAGCTTGAATATAATCATATGCAGCCACCGCCACATATCCAATCTGTCCCTGACTTAAACATTATTATGCAGCATGAGATTGTGTGCCATTTCCCACAATACATCTGTCAATATTTATTTATACATTTATCTATTGATTAATATTCCAATAGTTTCCAATTTTTTATTACTGTCTGTTTAGCTGTGTTAGCATTTTCTTTTGGTAGCATCAATTCTTAGAATGTTTATTTTAAAAAACATTTACAAATATATATCACAAACTACTAATAGTTGCTATTCTGGAGTGGAGTTATGATGACCTTTTTCTTTGCATATTACAAATATCTCATCATTTGCATTTCTTTATATTTTTTCCATTTCCAAATGAACTTTCCTGCAACAAATAAAAATATACTTAAAGAATTATAGAGGTAAATACAGTGTAAATACAGTGATTGAAAACCTTTATTTAACAAACCTGTTTTTTAATATCCTTTTAAAGTGATAGGAAGAAGATGGAAAACACAAGAAAGTCTGACTGCTTTAGTAATCTCATATATCCAAACTGTCTATCAGAAGAGATATAGTGACAAAATTCAGTTGGTGGATCCCTCAAAAGACTTAGTAATAGGTGGCACCTCCTTCTTCAAGGAGGTTACAGGTGAGCTTGTGTGTAAAAGAGAGAGTGAGAGAAAGACAGAAAAAAACAGAATTCCTTTAAATTCAACTTCCACTATTGCCAGCCAGACTCTGATCCTCCCCTGCCTTGCTCTAGGGGATCAATTCACTGTACCATAATAGTAACAGTAGGGTTTGGGGCGATGTATACCATGAATAATTTAGTGTGGTGATACTGTACAGACACCAGGTGGTTATATGAATATTTGCATAATAAATGTTGCAGATTCCTAGTTTCTTTCTCTATGGGTGTCCAGAATTCAATTAACTAAGCCTAATCCATCTAGGAAGAAAACTTAGATCTTTCTCTTGGAAATCTGACCAGACCAAGATCAAAGATATAGACACTAATAATGAGGAAACCCAGTGAGTGAATCATGGACCCTTATCCCAAACCTCAAGGAAAAGTCATCTTCTCAAAAAGCATATATTGACCTTGAGATACTCAGAGTAAAGAACCTAGTTGAACAACTTGAACTGTGGGCCCCCAACAGTGTGACCTCAGATATCTAAGTATTGTTTGCAGCTGCTGAGTGGCAATTTGTTATGCAGCTGTAGAAAACTTATACGTGAAAAGTCTCAAAATATCGGCCTGCAGCACCCTTTCATAGGAAGCCCCTGAAAAATCTATTATCACCTAAATCAAATTGGTCCAGGCTCAGACTTCAGCAAGAAAATGAATTAAGTACAAAATGTGCATAAGATAAGGGATTCCAGACAGAAAGCAATAGAAGGAAATTACCAAGAGAAGTGTAAAGCGATGACAGGTAACTACTGTGACTGGAGCAGGAGAAAAGGCCCCAGGAAAGTTTTAGTCTGTTAGACATAGTTGATAGAATAAATCATGTATTTGAACATTTTGAAAAGAGGTTTAGACAATTGGCATGGTGTCTGGCATTGACTAAGTGAAAAATATGCAGAGAACTACATTACTGAAAACAAGGCAATATTAACTTCAGAGGAAAAAATTTGAAGCAGGAATCTCTCACTCTGTCACCCTGTGTAGAGTGCTGTATCATCATAGCTCACAGCAATCTCAAACTCTTGAGCTCAAGCAATCCTCTTGCCTTAGCCTTCTGAGTAACTGGGACTACAGGGCCTGTGATGATGCCTGGCTCATTTTTCTATTTTTAGTAGAGATTGTATCTCAGTCTTGCTCAAGCTGAGCTCAAGCAATCCACCTGCCTCAGCCTCCCAGAGTGCTGGGATTATAGGCATGAGCCACTGCACCAAGTGCCAAGTATAACTTTTAAAAATAAAAGTTTGATAAATTGCTTTTTGAAAACAATAAATAATTTTTACAAACAGAAAGATGCTACTGTTAGGTATAAATGTTATAAACTATTTAAGAAATTAGTGTAGGATTAGTCAGAAAGCAACATCTTTCTACCCTAACTGAAATTTCCTGAACCTGATTTCCATTTGTTTGTTTTCCAAAATGATACAATTACTTATAAGAACACTTTTGCTTTTGTTTTTGTTTTTGTTTTTTTTCTTTTGGCTTGGCTTCTTTCTTTTTTTCTTCAGAAGTGTATCTTGTATATTTTATTTTTGTGGTTGTGTTATTGATTTTTTTGTCTTAAATTTTAACTTATTTTTTAAAATTTCCAAACTTTTTTTTGCTAAATGGATGAACTGTAAAATGCTAAAGTCAGGGCTTTCAGTGTTCTCAAGAGCAGAATAGTGTACATTAACTTGGGTGGTAGATATAAGTCTCTCTAAGCCTCCCTCCTTCATAGTGTCAATGTGCATTACACCACTTTATGACCATATAGATCCCTTGTTTAGCTCCCACTTATAAGTGGCACATGTGGTATTAGTTTTTTCATTTCTCAGATCGTTCACTTAAAACGAGGGTTTCCAGTTCTATCCAAGTGGCTACAAAACATATTATTTCATCTCGTTTTGTGGCTAAATAATACTCCAAGGAGAATGCATACATAAAACGCACATTTTCTTTATCCACTCATCAGCTGAAGGTCACTTAGGTTACAAAGTTCTTAATTTTGCAATTTTAAATTGTGCCACAATAAACATTCTAATGCAGGTATCTTTGTGATAAAATGATTTCTGTTCCTTTGAGTAGAAACCCAATGGTGGGATTGCTGGATCAAATGGTAGTTCTATTTATAGTTCTTTGAGAAATTTCCATACCATCTTCCATAGCTGCTGTGCTAGTTTACATTCCTGCCAACAGTTTATAAATGTTCCCTTTCATCACATCTGCACCAGCATCTATTTTTTAACTTTTTAATAATGGCCATTCTGATAAGAGGGCAGTGCTATTTCATCATGGTTTTAATTTGCATTTATCTGATAATTAGTTGAGTAATTTTTCATATATTTACTGGCAATTTGTCTATGTTCTTTTGAAAAAAATCTGTTCATGTATTTGGCTCACTTTGTGATTGAGTTATTTGTTTGGTTTGTTGTTGTTGTTGTTTTATCCTCAGATTTTAGTTCTTTGTCAATTCTGGATATTAGCCCTTTGTTAGATGTAGAGTTTGCAAATATTTTCTCCCATTTTGTAGATTTTCTCCTTACTCTGTTGATTATTTGCTTTGCAGATAACTTTTTAGTTTAGTTAATCCTCTTTATTCATTATGGTTGCTATTGTAGTTGCTTTGGGGAGTTAGTCATAAATTCTTTACCTATGCCAATATCCAGAAGAGTATTTTCCTGTATTTTCTCATATAACTTTTATGCCTTCAGGTCTGATACTTAAGTCTATAATCCATCCTGAGTTAATTTTTGTATTTTGTGAGAGACAGGTGTCCAGTTTCATTCTGCTATCCCAGGAATAGTGATCCTCTGGCCTTAAGGTCCTTAAGTGTGGACTTTGACTAAGTCCAAATATTACAGAACAAATCCTTTTACTTTTATTTCTGTCATTATTTTTTTGTGTTTTATATTTTTATTAATATTTTATTTTTAAAATGAGTATATTTAAAATACCAAAGATAAAATAAGTTCCAATGAAATAATCCTTCCATTTTATTTAGCACAATTGGAACATTAGTAAGCCATAAGGGCTACATTGATAGCAGCTATGCTCATGATTTAATTCTAACTTCCTCCTCTTGACTCGTGTCAGTACCTCACAAGGCTAGCTGGCAAGAGTGTAGCAGTCCAGTATGTCGGTCTTTTATCAGCTTTTGACAATAGTACACTGCTTTTCTGTTTGAAGTGGAATTTGTGAATAGTTGCACAGGTTGACAGTATTTTTTAATTCTGTCTTCTTAACATCCCATCATGTCAAAGAAAACCAAGAGAGCACTGAAAGAAGAAAACAGATTTTTTTTTCATGAGAATTGGGAATTGCAATAATATCCTGCTTGTGCTAAAGATAAGATGATTTATTTGCTTTTTGATGCTGCAGTGCCAAGATTAAAAAATTCAGTGCTCATCAGTATTATAATACTCATAAGGACCACAATATTTTAACTTAGAAGAAGAGGTACATAAGCTTGTACTGCAGAAATTAAAAGATGAAAAGCAAAAGCAAAGACAATTCTTCCAGACAACAATAAGACCTGGAATTGATGACATGGAAGCAACTTATAAAGTAGCTTATACACTTGTGCAAAAAAGGGAAGCCATTCAGGGAAACATAACTTTGAAAAAATGAATTTTTGAAGTTGTAGGATTGTTGCCTAAGGGTCTTGTGGAAAAGCGCTGTCATTGAGAATAAGCACTCTTACTGAAATTGTGTTTTAAATAAAGGTGACCATCTGCTCACTCAGGCACAATAGTGAGCTTCTTTATTTGTGGTTGGTTTATATAGGGAATTTTGTACATGTGCACAATACCATTTAAACATCATGTGACTACCTCATGATTAGCTTCTGATAATCCACTCAACATACACCTTCTTTGTTCTTATCTGATGAAGCATGAGGCTATGGGGGAAAGAGACGATTTGAATGTCTGTTCTACTGACCATGCCATTTGGAGGCTGTTACTTTAAATCTTTAAACAAGGCATAAAGAAACTTCTTGGGCATACAGGAATTTGGGTGCAAACCTCTGCTCCCACATAGGCATTTAGTCAGAGGGTTTTGCTGGAGCCTTTTATAAGGAATTCTCAGGCTGGACTTTTCAAAAGCCTTTCATGAGCCCAGGTTTCATTTGTACCATTAGATACCAGTATGCATTGGGTAAATTCCTCTTCTCTTGAGGTCCTCTAGCACATTTCCATTCCCAGACCTGTCAGGAAGCAACCTTTGTCACACACCACAGATTAGGAAAGGTTACTCCATTGCCAGACCCATCAGCAAGCCACCTTTGTTACTTAACACAGATCAGGAAAGGTTACTGATGGGCATCTGGCCAATTTTCCAAAGAGCTTTTTCATTGGCCTTATAAAGTCAACCTTAATTCCTTAACACAGTCTAGAAATACTATTCCAGCCAAAGCCTTGGTCATGTTAGGCCCACAACTAACCCCACCACATGGGATTCTGCCTCAGTTTCTCACAAGTATGCCTGCACAAAATCTTTTCACTGTTCTCTGTCAAACAACGTTTTTTGGGCCAGAGGCATATGGGTATTTTGCCTATATAGGATGCTTGGACCCTAATAACATTTCAAAGTACAAACAATTGCCCCACAAAGAGAACCAAAACTGATTGGAAGCAGCATTAGCCTTCAACTTCACAGAATAACTTGATAAATACTTCCAAAGGAAAATACGGATTGTTCCATAGCTTTGGATGAATAAACTGATACTACTGACTAGGCACAGGTTTTATACTTCATTTGCGTCATCTCAAAATATTTTCTTCGCCAAGAAGAGTTACTTCCTTTGGGCACACTTGCAAATAGAAGAAAGGGAATAAATATATTCAACATCTTTGAAGATAAATGCTATGAAGTAGGACTGACTTTGCTAAATTTGATGAGTGTATGTACAGACAGTGCACAGCCCATGACAGGAAAACATGAAGAGTATATTGCCCAGATAAAAAAAGGTATTTCAGCCTCACCTAGTTGACATCACCAAGGCACCTCAAGCTATAAGCGTAATTCATTGAGCTCTCATTAGATGACATTTTAAAGTCATTGTTTTATGCTAAGAAAGACCCTATTGAAATGCAGAAAAATGCAGTTTACTACCTACATCTTTGGCAACATGCCTGAAAAATGTTCCTTGCTCTTAACCACTTATTGCTGTGAACAATATCATCTGGTGACTAATATGAAAACCTATACAGACACGAACTAGAAAATCTAGAGGAAATGGATAAATATTTGGAAACAAACACCCTCCCAAGCTTGAATAAGAGAGAAATGGAAATCCTAAAGAGCCTAAGCATGAGCAATGAGATCGAAAGAATAGTTCTTCCAAGAAATAAGAGCTTTGGACCTGACAGACTCACAGCTGAACAGTATCAGATCTACGAAGAACAGGTCCTTGTCCTACAAAACTCTTCTATAGTGCTAAGAAGGAGAGAATCCTCCTTAACTCATTCTACAAAGCCATTATCATCCTGATGCCAAAGCCAAGAAAGGCTTTGCATCTGCTGAGATGATTACATTTTTATCCCTAACCAAATCAAGACACACTTAAGGTTGCACATGACTGATACCCATCCAGAAGATCGAATTAATCTGTGGACCTCCGTGCTGCACCCAATACTCAAATGCTTTCTATCAAAAATCAGACACAACAAAGTCATTAAAAGGTTAGTTAACTTGAAAACTAATAAACAGTTTTTATTTTTTGTAATTGCTAAGTACATAATAGTTAGATTTTTAGAAAATAATATATGAATGTGGCCTTATTTGATTACACCTAAATTGATGTGGCCTTTCAACATAACAAGTTTCTCCACCCCCAGCCTATCCAATTTCCCCACCACCATTTATTGCACAAGGCATCCTTTCCCTAGTGTATGTTTTCTTCCACTTTGTCAGAAATCAATTGGTCATAGCTATGGTTTCATTTCTGGATTCTCTATTCTATTACACTGGCCTATGTCTCTACCTTTACACTAGTTTCCTGATATTTCACTTAACTATAGGCCTGTACTTTAATATGAAGTTATGTAATATGTTGCTTCCATATTTGTTCTTTTTGCTTAAGATTGCTTTTGTTATTTGGGCACCATTTTAGTTCTGTATGAAGTTCAGGATTATATTTTCTAGGTCTATGGAAAAGGATGTTGGTATATGGATGGAACTTGCATTGAAGCTGTAAGTCACTTTGGGCAGTGTGGACATTTTAACAATGTTGATTCTTCCCATCCATGAGCATGGGATTTTTTTTTTTTTATTTGTTTGTGCCATCAATGATTTCTTTCATCAATGTTTTGTAGTTATCCTTGTAGAGATCTTTTGCTTCCTTGGGTGAGTATATTCCTAGGTATTTAATTTTTTATGTAGTTATTGGAAATTATGTTATTAATATTGGACATTTGATTTGACTCTCTGCTTGACTGTTATTAGTATATAGCAATGCTATTGATTTTTGTATACATCAATTTTGTAACCTGAGTTTATTAAATTTTTTTGTTTTGTTTTGTTTTGTTTTTCTTGAGACAGAGTTCTACCCTATGCCCTGATCAGAGTTCAATGGCGATGTAGCTCACTGCAACCTCAGACTTGGGCTGTAGGCATCCTGCTGCCTCATCCTCCGAAGCCGCTGGGATTACAGGCATTTGACATAGTGCTCAACTGGGTTTTTTCCATTTTTTTTCATGAGTCAGGCTCTCACTCTTGCTCAGATAATCCTTGAACTCCTGAGCTCAAGCAATCTTCCAGCCTCAGCCTCCCATAGTGCTGAGATTGCAGGCATGAGCCACCGCTCTTGGTTGACTTTATTAAATTTATTTATCAATTTTGGCTGTCCTTTGGTGGAGTCTTTATAGTTTTTCTAGAAATAAGAATATATCATCAGCAAACAGGGATAGTTTAACCTCCTCTTTCCTGATTTGGATGCCATTTATTTTGTTTTCTTGCTTGACTGCTTTGGCTAGGACATCCAGTACTCTGTTAAATAGAAGTGGTGACAGTGGGTATGTTTTAGTTTTAGGGAAATGCTTTCAACTTTTCCTCATTCAGTGTGATGTTGGCTGTAGGTTTCTCAAATACATATTTCATTATTCTGAGATAGGTTTTTCCTATGCCTAGTTTGTTGACAATTTGTATCATGTAGTGAGTGTTATTATGCTTCTATTGGGATAATTATATGATTTTTGTTTTTAATTCTGTTTGTGGTGAATTACATTCATTGATTTCAGTACACTAAACCATCCTGTATTCCTAGAATAAAACCCACTTCATAGTGAATGATCTTTATGATGTGCTATTGAATTTGGCTTGCTAGTATTTTGTTGAGAATTTTTGCATCTATGCTTATGAACTACAGAACTATTGTTCTGTAGTTGCCATTTTTTATTGGATTTTTTCTTGGCTTGGTGTGAGGATGATAATGGCTTTGTAGAATGAGCTAAGGAGGATTCTCTCCTCAGCACTATAGAACAGTTTTGGTAGGATAGGGACCTGTTCTTCTTTGTAGATCTGATACTGTTCAGCTGTGAATCTGTCAGGTCCAGAGCTTTGTTGGAAGAATTTACATTCTTCTTTCAATCTCATTGCTCATTCTTAGGCTCCTCAGGATTTCTACTTCCTTTTTATTTTTGGGAGGGTGTTAGTTTCCAAATATTTATCCATTTCCTCTAGATTTTCTAGTTTGTGTGCCTAAAGGCTTTCATATTAGTTGGCAGATTATATTTTTCATTTCTGTGGTATTAATTATGATGTCTTCTTTTTCATTTCCTAATGATCTCATTTGAGTTCTTTCTATTCTATTTCTGGTTAAGCTAGCTAGTGTCTCTCAATTTTATTTATTTTTTCAAGAATAAATTTTTCACTTGCTGATCATTTTTATTTTGGGGGTTGTCTCTCATTTAGTTTTGTGCTGAGCTTTGCTACTGCTTGTCTTCTGCTAGCTTTTGGTTCAGTTTGATCTTCTCTACTAGTTCCTTAAGGTATTAATTTAGATTGTTAATTATTGATCTTTCTTTATATTCAGTTACGGCTATAAACTTACCCAACAGCAATGCTTCTTCTATATCCCAGAGGTTTTGGAAACTTCTGTCATCCTTGGCATTTACTTCAAAAAGTCTTTGATTTTCATCTTAATTTTATCATTGACACAAAGATTGTTCAGCAGCAGACTGTTTGATTTTGCTGTATTTGTATAGTTTTGAGAGAGTTTCTTCTTGAAATTAATTTCTGGCTTTGGTCTACTGTGGTCTGAGAAGATAAATATATAATTTTGACTTTTCTGAATTTGCTGAGACCTGTTTTGTGGTCTAAAATATGATTTATTTTGGAGAATGTCCCATGTGCTGAGAAGAAGAATACATAATCTGCATTTTTTCCCTCTTCTTTTCTTTTCTTCTTCTTTTTTTTTTTGTATAATTTTCTATAAATGTTTATTAGGTGACCTTTTTTCTAGAATCCTATTTAAGTTCATTGTTTCTTTGTTGAATTTCTGTCTCAATGATCCATTCAGTCCTGTTACTAGATTGTTGAAGTTCTACCTCTTAAAAAAAGACTGTCTTTGCCTTTTCTTATCATTGTTATTTTAAATTCTATTTCATTTGATATGAGAGTAGCTAATCCTGATCACTTATGATTTCCTTTTGCATGATACATTTTTTCTCACTCATTGACTTTTGGAGAATACAGATCAGTTAAATGGGTTTCTTGGGGACAGTGTATATTTGGATTGTGTTTTTATTCATTCAGATTATTTAGATCTTTTAATTGGAGCATTAAAACCATTTAATTTTCATATTACTATTGATACATGAGATATGTTTTTGTTCATCCTTTTTATCTTTATCTATTTGCCTTGTTCTTTCCCTTTTGTTACTATTTTATATGATCCGTGAGTTTTAACTTTCAAGTGGTTTTACACTGGTAGTGGCAAATTTTTTTAGAAGTGAAGTGCTGGGAAAGAATTCATATCTCCCTTCTATATGAAACCTACTTTTATAGGATATACAATTTTGGAGGTGAAGTTATTCTATTTAAGAAGACTCAAAGTGGGCCTCAGATTCCTTCTGGTTTGTAATAAGTCTGTTATTGGTCTTATGGGTTATGAAGGGTTGATTATATTCCCTACATTTTTGACTGACTGGGTTAATTGGAAAGCTATTTATCTTCAAGCTCTGAAATTTTTTCTTCTGCTTGGTCTAGTCTGTTGTTAGAAATGTCTGCTATTTTCTAAAATTTCCTAAATTTTCCTGAGTTCTTTCATATCTTTTCTTATGTTATCTATCTCTTTCATTTTTCATTCATATCTTGATTTTTTTTAATTGTTTCATGTTGGTTTGCAACCTTCTCATCAATCCCAGTAATCCTATTTGCCATCTATTTTCTGAATTTCATATCTGCCATTTCAACAATTTCCTTGTGGTTGGAGTCCATTATGGAGAACTATTGTAATACTTGGTGAGGTGTGTGTGTCAAAACAGCCTATAATTTTAATGTTGCCAGAATTCTTGTTCTGCTTTCATCTCATCTGAAACGTCTTCTGTCAGCTCAAGACACGTATTTGCAGAACACTTTTTCTCATCTGTTGAACTCTGTTGTTTAGCGAAGAAAGGGAAAGATCCATGGGTAGTGAGCTTGAGTCTTATACCAGAAGAATGACAAAGCAGGAGAGGGACAGATACACCGTGAGCCTTTAATACTGCTGCTCGCCTGAGTCTTCCTGTTCCTCTTTGTTTGTCACGGTCAGTTCATGTGCTGCAGCATGAGCAATTGGCTCACCCCAAGTCTAACAGTAACGTTTGTTGGCCTGTGACAGCTTGAGAGATCGCAGCCCAGGTCTGTCAGCTGCAGCCTTTGTCACCCCATGTTGAGTTGAGCACTGCCTTATTCAGGTCCATCAGCAATGATATCTGTCACCTTACAAGGGCTTAAATACCATTGTAGCTGAAGGCAGTGGGACCATGTCGTGTGTGTTCACCTGCCCAGGTCTTCTGGTGATGTTGGGCATGTGTGGCACTGGCAGAGAATGTGGAAGAATGCAGGCCTCCCCTCCCAGGTCCAGCAGGGCTGATCTGAGCCATAGGTAGATGCAGCACTCTCACCGGGATCACAAAGTGGCACCAACCACATTGCCCAGAGTTTATAAACCAGTGAGAGGCTGCTGTGCCTTCTATCGAGAACAGTGCTGCTGCTCGATATCCATTCAGTTCCCTCTGTCAGTTTGTCTGGCAGCATGTTGCAGTAGAGGGCTGCCTACAGCTCTGACTGTAACATTATGAGTGAAGTGTGGAGCCCTGGGATTCTCTTCCCTATCCTGTCTCCACATTTAGATCCTTTCCCTTGGTAACTCAGATTCTGTGTAGCAGGTCTCCCTACCTCCATCTCCTTCACTTTAGGAGCTTCCTTTCACCTTTCCATTGATTACCAATACTCCCCAAAGGTGAAACACCACTCACTACTTTCAGTCTTTTCTGAGAGTGGTTTGTGCAGCTGCATCTGGCCCCCCATTTAGAATCCCTCTGGGAAATGCTCTATATTGGATATTTTAAAGAGATATTATACCAAAACGCACAAATTATTCTCTTAAAATTAACTATTTCTTTGAAAAGATGTTTTCCAACATCTTTCCTAGACAAGTCAACAAAATTACAGGAAAACTCAATGCAGTAAGTGCATTCAGGTATATAATATATGCACTCAATGTTCCCATGTAAAACTCCCTTTTGAAATATATATTCTTCCTGCTGGATAACCTGCTAGATGGTACTAGTGAATGCTAAATATGTTCTCTATGGAAGAAATGGAATGGACCATTGAAGTGAATAAAGTTTGTAAAAGAACATCAAAAGTATGAGCAAAAACTATTCTGGTGTATTTCCAGCTAAGAGAAAGAAAATTTTAAATTCTAATTTTTAACACTATTGCAAAAGCATGAACAAATGCTTTGGTTCATAGGGCAATTTATATTTAGATGAAGTTTGTTTGACTTCTGCGATATAAAATATTTTCAGAATGTTAGTTTACATTTAATTTGTTGAGGAGCTTCACAGCAGAAGTGAAGAAAAGGAATTTTATTAAATATACTATAGGCCAGGTATAAGAACACAAGTGAAATTTATATTTTTTACATATTTGCATGAAAACAAATTCACCAGAAAAAAAGCTTTAATATTTGAAGGCAAAATTTACCAATCATTGTAGCTGATCTACAACATAAAATTATATTTGCTTTCATGTGTAATATTTAAATGAAGATTTTAACAACTTAGTTACAATTCTGATATAACATGAGGTTAATTTTATTAACTAACATTATTTTGAAATTTTAGATTTACAGATAAGTTGCAAAAATATAAAAAAGTACCATAAACTCTTTCTTTGGCTTCTTCTATTACTAACATCTTAAATAGCATTAGTACAATGACCAAAACTTGGACATTAACATTGGTACAATACTATTACCTAAATTCCCGACCTATGTGAGTTTTACCAGTTTCCAGCTCTCTATTCTAGGATCCCGTCTGGAATCTCATTGCCACATGAATATAAGTCTCCCTGATCTCCTCCAATCTGTGGCAGTTCCTTGTTCTCTCTTTCATTACATCCCCTCGACATTTTTGAAGAGTATAGGACTATGATTTTTGTAGTCTGTCCTTCAGTGTGGATTTGTCTAGTATGTACTCTTGATTAGAAAATGGTATAAATGTGGGCAAGAATACCACTAAATCAACTTTGCACTCTTCTCATGCATCAGGAAGTGCATATATGTATTTTATGACCAGCAATGTTAATCATGATTGCTTGATTTAGGTGGTATCTGCCACGTTTTCCTGCTACAAAGTTATTATTTTTTCTTTGAGAATTAACAAATATCTTTGGGAGATAATTTTAGAATATATAAAAATTTTCTTTATTCTCAAACTGCAACACACTATTTTTAGCATTCATCAATATACTTCATTTGCAACAATTATAGTATTACAGTGGTATTTGACTAATGGTGGTTTTTCTTTGACTTTTTCTTTTACATTTATTAATTGGAATTATTTCATAGGAAAGATCTCTCTCTTCTCTTCATGAATTTATTTATTCAACACTGTATTGTCATCAATACAGATCTGTGGATATTTGTTATATTATGTGCAATATAATGCATTACTGTCACATTTTATTTTATTTTATAACAGAGTGTCTCACTCTGTTGCCCCAAGCTAAAGTGCTGTGTCTTCATAGATCATTGCAACCTCACTGTCCTGGGCTCAAGCAGTCCTCCTGTCTCAGCCTCCCAAGTAACTGGGACTACAGGTGCCACCACACTAGGCTAGTTTTTCTATTTTTTAGTAGAGACAGGATCTCACTCTTGCTCAGGCTGCTCTTGAACTCCTGAGTTCAGACAATGCACTGCCTCAGCCTCCTAGAGTGCTAGATTATAGGCATGAGCCACCACACCCAATTTTCACCCTTTAATATGAACAATAAAATAATTTTTCCAATTCTAGCCATTAAGAGCACTTTTGTGTTAATATCTGAGTTCTTTAAACATGGTTTTGTCCTTTTCATGCATGTGCTTACTTTCCGAGAGAAGATCTTCTGGGCTCAGGTTGTATTTTCCCTGTCTTAGTCTTGCATTAAATCATTTCTCCAAAGATACTATAACAGACTATCTCAAGAAAATGAAGCAATGGGATATGTGCATATATGTATACTGAGACATTTTGTTTTAAAAAACTGGCTCGCACAATATGGACTCTGGCAGGCCTAAAATCTGCCTGGAAGACTGAAGGAAGACCCTGGGAAGAGTAATGTAGCTTGTGTCTGAAGGCAGCCTGCATAAAGAGTTCACCACTTCTGGGAATCTCCATTTTTTTCTGTTAAAGCCTTCAACCGATTAAATGAGGGCCACTTACATTATGGGAAGTAATCTGTTTTACTCAAAATTCTAATTTCATCTAGAAAGCACCTTCACAGTACCATCTAGACCAATGTTTGACCATGGCTTAGGTTTGACAGATATAATTAACCAGGACGGAGCTGGTTTCTTTGAATAGAGAATACTTAGAAATCAGCACCTGGATGCCAGTTGTTCTCTTTGCTACTGGGAAAGCAGAGGCTTTCAGTGGACAAAGCTAAAAAACATAGGTATGCATACTAATTTCATGGATACACACAACTCACTCTTTCTCTTCCCCCATCTACCTGAGTTCATATTTAAACTTCTGATTCCCATTCAGCCTCACAAAGTTTATTTTAACCTTCCTCTTTCCTCCAACATGGGTTATAAGATAACACGTGTATAGAGTCATTTGCGAATGACTCACACACTCGTGAGAAATAAATGTACTAATTTTTTAACCGTATGTGTCCATTTAGTCAAATGCATGTTTAGTGTCTTGTCAAAACATTATTTTCCACTATGAATTAGGCTAGTTTTTTTTTTCCACTACCTTCAGTGAGGTTATGTTATTCATTTGTAACACATTTAGCTTCCCTTGTTTCTGTTTTTAGTACCTTTTTGGTGGTAGGTCAATTTTTAATTCAATGATTTTATGTAATGAACAGTGAATATTTAGATTTAAATGTCTATCAATTTGTTTTCAAACATATGTATTCACCCTTAAGTAGTAAATATGGCTTCCATTTTGGATTGTGGATAAGCTCCATCTCCCACTGGAAATAGGAGGAGAAGTCATTGACTCTGATCGTCATATAGATTTTGTTCTCTCCTTTTTTAGAACTTTCTAATTCTCAAGATGTTCACCTAGTACCGATAAAACTGTTATTATGTGATAAAAAATATGTAAAAATTCTAGCATAATGTTTCAAACTGCCATGATAACTCTCAAGAATTATCTAAGACATCTGGTTTGTTAACTGATGTTGCATTAGTTTTTGTATCTTGTAAGAGTTTGCGGTAGAACATCAAAACTATACAAGAGTATCCAGCAGTGTTTCCTTTAATCCAATAGTGGTATTTAGTCCTTTTTTAAAATGTTTCTCTTTTATTGATCTATAGTATTTACACATATTTGTGGGATACCCGTGGTATTTTCTTATGTGCATAGAATGTATAAAAATCAATTCAGCGTATTTAGGATATCCAGGCCTCTAGCAATTATCATTTCTATGTCTTGGGAACATTTCAAATCCTATTTTCTGGCCATTTTGAAATAACAAACATTGTCAATGACCATAGTCACCCCCCTCTGCTATTGAGTATTAGAATGTATTCTATCTATTTAACTGTATGTTTCCTTGATCATATTTTTAAAAATATGCTCAACTTCAGACAAATTGTAAGCAAACATTTTTCTAAATAGATTATATTGTCAGTAAATATTAACATTTTCAAATCCTTGAACCTCGTAATAAAAAACAAATCCACTGTAAATGTATAATTTCATATAAATAACATTCTAGAAAAGGCAAAATTTACAGGGAGAGAAAATTGATCACTGTTTACCAGAGATAAGATTGCTATCTTGGTGACCACGAAGGAACTTGTGCTAGAATAGAAATGGTCTACAACTTGATGTTGGTAACAGGTACAGGACTGTATACATTTGTCAAAGCACATCAAACTAAACACTTCAAAATCGTATATGTTATTGTATTGCAAATTATATTTCAATCATAAAAACCTGTAATGAAAAAGTACAAAAGCTGATTTAAAGTCCACTGAAAATAAGGTTTAACGCCAGGATATTGAATGATTATTCAATGATGGGCGGTAGATGACAAAAACAACTACTTTTTATCTTAGGCTTCTTTTAAAAAGTACACTATACTCATTTGTAGTGATCTCTTCCCAAGCAACAAGTTTTATATATTTATAATCACTCTTTATATGAATTGAGATGAGACATTTAAGATATTTCCTAATATAGGAAAGGGCAAGGGAAAAGTTGTATAAAGTTGATGTAAGCTCGGAGTCAGCCACACAGTCATGAAATAAGAGATTAAGACCTGTTTAGGAGTAGATTTGTAATTTTTTAATTTAAATAGGAGTACTTTGAAAAACCCATTAGGTATCTCAATTGAACTACCCACTGGGGACCTACTGGATGTTGAAAGATCTATTGAATGCCTTTTCAAGAGAACAGCATTCTGTACTTTGACATGAAAAATGTGAGCATTGGTTCAGTAATGTCTGAAATTCCAAGGGGATAAGGATTGTCCTTACAAGGACCACATTGTGTTTTTATTGTATATGAAGACATGCATGACTTTGATTTATATTTTGGGTATAGGAGAATTAAGAGTTACTAACAGAGTTAAGAGTTCGTTATCCTGGAAAAATTAATCTCCTACCCAGTAATTCAAGAGAGTGCAAAAATACCCCCTTCGACAATCAAAACTTTTTGCAATGAACTCCTGAAACTTGGCTAATTGGGCTGACTCTTGAGCCTCATCTTTTATAAAAGAGATCTAGTTAAGAGATGGAAAGGAGCAACATTTTACTGAGCTCCATCACTTGTGATTATAGCAATACCTTAGGTACAGTCCACAGACACCCATTGCTTCTGTGATCCTGGCAATGCCAGGGGCACAGTCTACAGACACCCATTGCTGCTGTGCTCATGGCAATGCCAGGGACACCATCTATAGACACACATTGCTGCTGTGCTCATGGCAATGCCAGGGACACCATCTATAAACACCCATCACTTCTGTGCTCATGGCAATGCCACAGGCACAGTCTACAGGCACCCATTGCTGATTACTTAGAGCATCCCAAGGAGATTTGCAGTCAAGGGGTCTGGGGGAGGGATGACCTCCTTCCTCTGATACTTTGAAGGTTCTGACAATAGAAGCCACCCACTTCTATAGGTGGAACATAACAGATGCCTCAGGTTTGGCTTCATCCTATATTTAGGAGGCCTCAATGTGACCATGCCAAGCTGTGGGGTGCTGCTATCATGACACAAGGCAGTTAGTTAGAGAGGGCTATAGGTTCAGAGTTTGTGAGAGCCTCTCTTTCAGGGGAGCTGAGTATATGGCCAGAATTTTTTACTGCAATGATATGTAGCATAGATAAGGGCAGTTTTTTGTTGTTTTTTCATCAGAAGCCCATGGACAATTATGTCCATCATAGATATTCCAGACACTCCAAGGGGCATGAAAGGAGGTGAAAGGCTAAAAGCAATATGGTGAAAGAGTCTCTGAGGTTCCAGTAAAGCAGTTTCTGAGGGTACTAATGGGAGTGTCCATCCGTTTGTTTAGAAACAAAGTTTTCCTTTGTCATCCATATTAGGCCCAACTATAGCTCACTATAACCTGGAAGTCCTTGGCTGAAGCACTCCTCCTAGCTCAGTCTCCTGAGTAGCTGTGTGTCCAGGCACATGCCATCACACCTAGTTAAGTATGTGTGTGTGTATATATATATATATATATATATATATTTTTTTTTTTTTTTTTTTTTGTACAGACAGCCTCATTATGTTGCCCAGGCTGTTCTCATCTCTTAGCTTGAGGCCACTAATGAATCAATAAACTGTGGTATATGTACACCATGGAATATTATGCAGCTATTAAGAAAGATGGCTTTAGCCTCCCCAAAGCACTGGATTTACACATAAGATCCACTGCACACAGCCTGTTTATTTTAATTTGGAGATATTCCAGAGCTTTTTGCTGGAAGGGCCCCCATTTAGGGAGGCTGATTTATAAGTAGCAGCATTTAAGCAAAATTTGTAAATGATCGTTGCTGCCATGACCCATAAAAGACTGCAAGATGTTAGAATTCATGTCCTTGATGAACACATCCAATGATTCTCTCTGGAGAAGGATTCCGTCAAAACAATGTTATATCTATTCTCACGGAGAATGAATGGTGGATGCAGTAAGATCCTGTCTGCAAAGATGGTATGCAATGGTAAAGAAAGCTGCTGGTTTCTTCCATGGGATTCTGTTAAATGTCTGCTGCATTCTTTTGAAGAAAAGGACTAACTCTGGCTGAGGGGTTGTTGAAATAAGCACAGAATAGAACATATTTGCCAAATCTACAGTGGCAAAATATTTAATAGTTGCTGACTGAGCAGAGTTAGTCATTTCAAAAATATTCAGTATTGGGTATGGAGAACTTAATGCATGGGGCCATAGCATTGAGGCTATAATAATTTTACATGATGTGTCATTTATTCTTTCCATTCTTTTAAGAACAGGCAAGATTGGCTGTCAAATAAAGAAGTAGTGGAGATAATCGCCACTCATTAATTAGGTCTGATATTCCAAGTTTCCCTCCTTAAGTCCCTTGGTTTAATTTATGTTTGGCTGTATGAACCATTTTAACTGGGAGTTCATGAGGTCCCATTCTGTTAAGCCAATTTGCAAGTGACAAAGAATAAATTTAATTTACTCATTGTATAATTTTGAGTAATTTTATTACTCATTGTGTCAGAATGTTTATGCCCAAAATGGTGTATTTTAGGGCAATGCATATTATGACTATGAGAAATTTATCCAAGGCAACAATTAAAGTACAAGATGGTGGTTTTTTTTTTTAATTTTATATTTCTGTTGGAGAGCTATAGCAGCCTCTCCTTGGAATAGCAATTATTTCTCTTGTCAGAAGTATAGGTCCATTTAAATGTTGTGCAACAGCATTTACCAAGGCCTGATGACTCTGGCTAAGAGTCCTGCACTATTTAAGGAATCGTATAACTCTGGCAGATCTTAGGGATACCCCTGGGTTTAAACATGGGCTACTGATCTCAAAGAGTGAAACCCATTATATCTGGAGGATCAAGCTGGCCAAAGGAATAGGGGATATACAGGTATATCTAGGGGATTTTACAGGTTCCGTTCAAGACCATCACAATGACAGTCATAGGAAATTGCTGGTTTCTCAATGCATACAAAAGTCATGCTTTACTATACCATAGTCTACTAAGCTTTCAATAGCATTATTTCTAAAATATTTCCATATCTCAATAAAAAAAAAAAAAAAACACTTTAATGGGGTTGGGCGTGGTGGCTCACTCCTGGAATCCCAGAACTTTGGGAGGCCAACGCAGGAGTTTCACTTGAGACCTGGAGTTCAAAATCAGCCTGGGCAACAGGCTTTAAAAAAAAAAAAAGCTGGGCATGGTGGCATGGGCTTGTAGGGAGACTACTAGGGAGACTCAGAATAGCTTCAGCTACTAGGAAGACTCAGAATTACTTCAGGCCAGGAACTTTAAGGTATAGCAAACTACAATCATGCTGCTGTACTCCAGCCTGGGTGACAGAACGAGACCCTGGCTCCAATAATAATAGTAGTAGTAATAATAATAATTTTAAACACTTTTACTGGTAAAAAATGCTAATGATCATCGAGCCTTCTGCAGATCACATTTTTTGGCTGGTGGAGGGCTTTGCCTCGAGTTGATGTTGCTGTCTGCTCCTGGTGTTGGTTGCTGAAGGTTGTAGAGGCTGTGGCAGTTTCTTAAAATATTAAAACAATGAAGTTTGCTTCAATTTACTCTTCCTTTCATGAAAAATTTCTCTGTAGCAAGCAATGTTGATTTACCCATCTTAGAACTTCTTTCAGCATTGGAGTCAACCCCCTCAAACTCAAACACTGCATTGTCAACTAAGCGCCTGAGGTAGTCTAACTCCTCTGTTGGCATTTCAGCAATGTTCACAGCATCTTCACCAGGAGTACATTCTTGTCCAGAAGCCACTCTCTCGGTTCCTTCACAGAAGCAAGCAACTTCTCATCCTTTAAACATTGTCATGAGATTGCAGCAATTCGCTCACACACCTTCCGCCTCCACTTCGGATGCTAGTTCTCTTGCTACTTCCCCCACATCTGCAGTTATTTCTTCTTCCAAAGTCTTCAGGCCCAGAGTCACCCATAAGAGCAAGAATCAACTTCTAAATTTCCATTAATGCTGATATTTTGACCATCCTTCTATGAATCACACATATTCTTAACAATGTCCAGAATACTAAATCTGTTTCAGAAAGTTTCCAATATACTTCGCTCATGTCCATCAGAGGAATCACTATCTTTGATAGTGATAACCTTGTGAAATGTACTTATCAAATAATAAAATTTGAAAGTCAGAATTACAACTTGATCCATGGACTGCTGACTGGATATCGTGTTAGCAAGCATGGAAACAACATTAATGTCTTTTTACATCTCCAGCTGAGCTGCTGGACCACCAAGGGCTTTGTCCATAAGCAGTAATTATTCAGAAATGAATCTTTTTTCTGAGCAGTGAGTCTCAATAGTGTGCTTAAAATATTCAGAAAACCATGCTGTAAAAACTTGTGCTGCCGTTCAGCCTTTGTTGTTCCATTTAGAGAGCAGGCAGAGTAGGTCTAGCATAATGTTTCAGAGTTCTTGGATTTTTGTGATGCTAAACTAGCACTTGTTTCAGTTTAAAGTTATCAGCTACATCTTTCTCTAAAACAAGAAAGTCTGTCCTTTTATGCTTTGAAGTCTAGCATTGACTTTTCCTTCTAACTATGAAAGTCTTAGGTGGCATCTTCTTCCAACAGAAGGGTCCTTTGTCTACATTGAAAATATGGTTTTGTTGTAGCTCCTTAATCAAGTATCTTAGCTGCATCTCTTGGATAACTTGCTGCAGCTTTGGCAGCAGACTTGCTGCTTCACCTTGCACCTCTGTGCTCTGCACTTCTTTCCTAAACCTCATGAACCTATCTTTTCTAGTCTCAAACTTTTTCTTCTGTAGCTTCCTCACCTCTCTCAGCCTACGCAGAATTGGAGTTAGGCCCTTCCTCTGATTAGACTTTGGTTTAAGGGACTGTCATGGCTGGTTTGATCTTCTATGCAGACCACTCAAAGTTTCGCCATATCAGCTATTTCACTTTCTAATCATTTGTGTGTTCCCTGGGGTTGCGTTTCAACTTCCTTCATTAACTTTTCCTTTTGTATTCACAGCTTGGCTACCCGCTTGTCACAAAAGATTCAGTTTTCAGTCTGTCTTAATTTTCCATATGCCTTATTCACTAAGTTTTGGCATTTCTAGCTTTTGATTGAAAGTGAAGGGGGTGTGCCTCTTCCTTTTATTTGGCACTTAGAGAACATAGTAGGGTTATTAATATTATTCAATATTATTGTGTTTCAGAAAATAGGGAGGCCAGAGGAGACCTAGAGAGAATGGCTGGTTAGTGCAGAGCAGTCAGAATACATGCAATATTATCAACTGAGTTTGCTGTTTTCTATTTGTATGGTTTGTGGCCCCCTTTAGCAATGACAACAGGAACATAAAAGATTACTCATTACGTATCACCATAAGAAATACAATAATAATGAAAAAACTAGAAAGATTTCTAAAATTACCAAATGTAACACAGAGAAATAAGTGAGCACCAGCTACTGGGAAAATGGTGCTGGACACAAGGTGGTCACAAACCTTCAATTTGTAAACACACAGTATCTGTAAACCACAGTAAAGAGGAATCCAGTACCTGTGGCTGCTCCGAGGGCAGAGAGACCACGGCTACGGTCACCTGAGCAACATCACTGAAACCCTGTGCAGTTCTCTACAGGGCGGAAGCCCAGCCTACAATGAAGGGATTGCCTGAAATAGGCCTGAAAGGCAGGGTTCGTCCCCTAACAGTAACAATAAGGAAATAACAGTGCAAAGCAGTGAGGAGCCCTGGAAGTCAGCCTCCTCAAGCAAATCACGAACACCAAACTGCTGATCTCAGAGAATGCAGCACTAGTAACCTCATCATTCCTATTGCCCTAAAAGGGGACCCCTCCTGGGCTAGTGTCAAGGCCCCGTGGAGTTTAGCCCTGTTCATTTTGGATATTCTAAGATCAAGGAGATGTGGAAAGAGAAACATGACAACCGCACCTTCAGACACAGAAAGTTTTACAGAATGTAAAGATTCTTTTGATGGTAGGACACTGACACTGGAACAGATGAAATGCAGAATTCTCTGTTACTCAGGAGAAAAGATTGCCAGCACAGGGGCTGCACAGAGGCTAAGGCTGCGGGGGCAGCTTACGTGGCCGTGGGGTGTAGTTAGCCAGCTTTCCTGAGCGCCCTGGAAACTGGCTTATTTGAATAACTTTACAGGCTTCAGAGCAGAGTGGCTGTCCCTATATGTCTGATACCTGAGCCCAGGGGGATTCAGGCTGATGCAGAGACACCGGGCAGGTGAGAGTTTTTCATAGAAATGATATGGCCTGAATGAGCTGCTGAGAGGATTGAATTAACTCTAGTTACAAACTCAAAATTTGGCCAAGATACCATTTTTAAAATACATACAAAAAAAAAACCTGTACTATCAGTTTCATCGACATCTGTGGGCTCAAAATCTGCTTTTTGACAAAATCTTCAAAAATGCCAGTGCACATTTCAGTTTGGGAAATGCTATTTTAAAAAATACCTTTCCAGGAACTGATGAAACATTGGAAAAAAAATTTGTTTTTTTTTTGAAGCAGAATCTCACTATGTTGCCCTTTTTTTGAAGCAGAATCTCACTATGCTGCCCTTATTTGAAGCAGAATCTCACTATGTAGACTGCCATGGCATCACAGCTCACAGCAACATCAAACTCTTGGGCTTAAGTGATTCTTTTGCCTCAACCTCCCAAGTAGCTGGGACTACAGGCATCTGCCACAATGCCTGACTATGTTTTGTTGTTTTTGCAGTCATCATTGTTGTTTAGCAGGCCTAGGTTAGGTTCAAACCCACCAGTACCGAGGTATGTGGCTGGCACCCTACCCACTGAGTTACAGGCACCAAGCCAATGTTGGAAATTTTCAATTTGGAAAAAGAAAAATTTCAAAAGCAAATGAAAATACATTTTGTGTGTAAATATAAGAAGGGTTTCATTATATGAATGGCCCTTAGAAAAGAATAAGAAATATTAATTATAAGTTCAAAAATATAGAACTTATATTCTATGGTTGCTGACTGATTGAGTTATTTGGTGATCTTTGTGGTGGAATCATACATCCTCTTTATGTTTTACTTACATGTAGACACATACTTGTTCTGGACAATGAAATATGAAAGAAAGATATTTTATTTCCAGGTAGAAAATTCAAGAAGCAGTAAATATGTTATACTTGTCCTTTTTCTTCTTCTGGGAACACAAATGCCTCAAAGAGATAAAAAATATATACTTACCATTCAATCTAGCAGTCTCATTGCTGGGTCTCTATTGAAAAGGGGAAAGAAAACGTCATTCTATCAAAAAGACACCTGCACTCAAATGCTTACCACAGCACAACTCACAATTGCACAGATGTAGGATTGACCTAAGTAGCCGGCAATTCACAAGTGGATTAAGAACATGAGACATGTGTGTGTTATGGAGTACTACTCAGCCATAACAAGAAATGAGATAATACCTTTTGTAGTAAATTGAATGAAACTGGAGACCATGATGTTAAGTGAAGTATCTCAGGATTGAAAAAGCAAACAGCATCTGTGCTAAGAATTGGGAGGTAAACAATTGGTACCCACAGGCACAAAGAGATGGAATAGTTTAGTGGAATTTAAGACGGGGAGGGTGGGAGGACAGGAGGAGAGATGAAAACTTACTTATTAGTATAATGGACCTTATTCTAGTGATGGGCGTACTAAAATCCCCAAATTAAGCATTATCCAAAATACCTATGTAACAAAAACATCTATACTCCCTTAATATTTTGAAATAACAATAACGGTAGAAATACCAACAGCCATGTACACCAGAGACTGTAGTAAATAGTGTGTTTTTCTGTTCTGCAAAACAGTGTAAAGAAGAGATGTTTTGTTTAAAAAAAAAAAACTCTTTAAGGTTTGTTTGTCTGCTTTTTTCAAGCTTTTGAAATGTAGGGGTTGTTACTAGTATAACATAACCTAAGGTGTCCCATTAGATTAAGAGTTGAAAGAATTTGTTAAGATGCTACTTTTCTTCCATTAATGCAGTGGTTTGCAAATAGTTTTCTGAAGTGATTCCTCGGGGATCACGGTGTCAGTCTGTGAGGATGCTGAAGGGACAGGCTCCAGGTCTCCAGTCTCTTATCCAATCAACGCCACCCGCCTTGAACCTTATACGTTACAGTGGCATTTAAAGTAAGTTGACTAAAAAATGACCAAAAGGGCACAGAATATGAAAAACCGCACTCTAGAGAATTCCTTGTGCATGGAAATGTTCTAATGTTTGTCACAATATAAACGTTATAAATAACCTGCGGTAATCCTCTTTTAAAATATGAGGACACTGTCATCGCTAAGAGGACTACATTTTGATGCCCTAAACCATTAGAAATGAAGAAATTCCAATGTACATTATGGGGACATTTGACAGCATCATGTGGTTCAAGTGATGAGAATTATAAGAATGCAGGTTTCCATCAAGTTCAACACTCTTTAGAATTATAGGGAAAAATCAATTGTAGGCCTTAAGAGTGAGAAAAATAATATTCCAACCAAGAGCCATAGCCTAGTCATACACAACTTGACTTAAAATGTAGGTTTTAAATCTAAGGGATGTTTTCAACATCGTGACTTCTTTGTCTGTAAGAGTCTGATGATGATTACAAATAGGGCTCGCATATGTCATCAGTATTATAGTAAAAATTTCAACTGCAGGCGGCACCTGTGGCTCAAAGGAATAAGGCCCCGTTTGTCAGGTTCAAACCCAGCCCCAGATCAAAAAAAAAAAAAGTTCAACTGCATTCTCCTTAATAGTTCTCAGAACTCAAAAGGCAGCTCCAAAAAGTGTTACCTTAGGAAAGCAGCCTTGATGTGGTTTTACTAGCAAGCATTTGAAAACCTATGAAAATTTAGAATCCCCTATAGAAAATATAATTACCTTTATGTTATTAATAATTTAAATTTGGAAATCTAAACATAAATATTTCTATTTTAAGTATTTTAAGTGTTTAAAACTTTCCAAATGCAACTCTAATTTCAAATATGTAATTGGAAATTTAGATTTCAAGTTAAAGTCTTTTTAATTATACAAACAATATTGGTGTGCTTAAAATAACTTAAAATCACTCTTAGAAAAGCTTAAGATAACTTAGAATCACCTTAAAAAGCTTTAATGTGTAAGTATTTTCACAAACCTTGCAAAGGTTTGTCACCCAGATAATGGAGAATGTTAAAAAGGAAATCAAGTATTGCAAAATATCTAATTATTAGAGATACTAAACTCTTAAGTACATCACATTGTCATTTAAATTGTGTTACCCAATAAACCAAACTTAGAAAATTTCTCCTTTTATAAGCATCATTAAAAGGAAATAGGGGGAAATAACCAAAGGTAGCCCAGAAGACCTTAGTGTGTACTTTCCCAGGTAGACATATAATCCTGTTCTTCATTAACTTCTGGTCATACTCTTCAAGTCTGTAAATAATGACATGTGGCCACATAATAAACTTTAAAACTCTAAGTGTAATCCTAGATTTTACAGAATACTAGGCACTCGAGCAGTGGAAATTTGGGAGTAAATCTCATCTTCTAGCAGATTTTTATTAATAGATGGGCAATTTTTAAGAATTTTCAAATCATAAATGAATCCCATATATAAAATCTAAGGTTCAGACCTTAAGTCCCTATCTGATGGAAGGTTAAATCATGAAGTCAATATTTCAAGAACAAAAATTCTAGTGAGATGAGTATGCCCGGGGAGAATATTTTTAAGGCTCAGTGATGCTACTTAGTAAATGAAAGTCATTGAGGCGTAACCTGAGAAGGAAATTTGTGAGACAAAACATTCAGGTGTTTTCATGAGATATCAGTGCAAAGCAAATTATTTTGTCTAACCACTGTGCTGTTTTAAAGCTGGCTGATGTCTATGTAATGCATCATCCGAGTGATATCACTTGTAGTTGTGTGTACTTTTTATCCTCTTAATTTCACTGATACCTAATTTCATTTTTTAAGTCAGTGTACATCTGCATGGAGAAGATTAAGTGAAGTTTTTATAAGGAGAAATTCGGGGTAGAGAAAATAATAGGATGGCATTTCTGTTCTCCATACCCCACCCCTTATAAAAGGAAAATAAAGAGGGTGAAAGAACTAGCCCTGCATGCTCTCATTAGGAACTCACAGAGCACTGGTTAAAGTATTGACCAGTTTACTATGCAAGGCACATGGGATTTCTATAATTCACCATGATCATAGGCCCCCCACACACACCTGCCTCAAAGCTCTCCAGAAATGAGATATGTTGGTTATTCCCAATGCTGTTGGAAAATGACTTCCCTGATTCTAGAAAGCCATCAACAAAAAAAGACATTTCTTTTTTGTGAGAGTGAAAATAACAAGGTTTATAAAAATGAAAGAATGAGTAAAGAGGGAACTCTGATCTGTCAAGATGCTACTTACTTTGAGCAGAAATATCAAAGAATTAGGGAATTAGTTGACTCTTTGTAAGTTGATCTGTGACTGTGTTAACTTGGTGCACAAGAAAGGAAAATGTGCCACTGATTATTTTATCCTTCCCTTTGGGGGCTTCTCACTTTTCTTTTGCTATTATCATTATTTCGGTTGCATTAATCCAGGGAGCTATGCTTCCCTAAGGCTAAGAAGCACACACATGTAATATAACACACCAAAAGTAGAATCTACTTCAAGTCCTTCAGCAAAATTTATCTGTCTGTCAGCGCCTTATTGAATCTAGGCCCAGTTCACTCCTTTCTAAATATGGTTAATCAAAGTGTGGTAGACAAGGATACATACCACTCATATTTCTGTCAAGGAAGGATTCCCCCCCTATAGAAGCATGATCAGCAGAGAGCCTCCATGAGTCAGCTCCTTCATCATGTGCTTCAACTTCAGAGAACGGCCTTACCAGAGGTCATGATTTTCTCTGGATGGCTCACATTGAAAGGGAGGGCTAGGGTGTAAAGGCACAGTCACTTGAGCTCAAAATAGGAAAATACTGACAGTTAATACTTGCTTCTGACTTCCTCAGTAAGGTTGGCCAAGTCTTTGTCAGACTTACATTAGAGTTCAACTTCTTTCTCTACCCAGTCCTACTTTCTCTCTTTTCACAGGTTTTGATCCTTAAAAAATACTTTGCACCCTAAACTTTACATTACTGTAGGCTATTAGAGCCTCCCAACCTGTGAAACCAATGAATTTCTGCTGAAGTGTTATTAGCAATTAACACTTTAATGTGTACGTAGCAGTTTAAGAAAAGACCACTGAAAATACAACACTTTTATCCAAAAGCAGAATTCTAAATTGCTAGAACATCTGTAACTTGATAAACAATAAATTTACACAAATATGTGGAGGGCAGAGAAAGGCTTCCTAGAATCATTTTAATGGACCTCACTGGGAAGCTACTTATTCTTTATCAACCATTTTATCGACACAATTAAAAAGATAAATCAACCAGTTAATTCTCTATAAAAAATAAATAATTCCATAATTGACAATACATGTAATTATTTTAAAACCAACAATATGTCACTGTATTAAATTCTGTACATTCATCCTCACAAATTGATTCTTGGGGCATCTTTATCTAAACTTCAGATATTAGGAAACTGAAGCTCAGAAAAGATACATATACATATATATACGTAGTAATGCAGAGCAAAAGTACAAGTCAAAATTTATTTGACTTATGATCCTAGGTTTCTGGGGAAAGAAAAGAAAGATAAAATTTGGGAGGAGGAAACAGTGCTAATTTTATCATTGGTAGACCCAGAAGTCGGAAGCAGGAGAAAGAAAGAGAAGGAAAGGCTAAACTCCTTATATTATGTCAGCACTGACTCCCTTTGGGAAAGGAATTGTATAAACTAGTGTAAAAATTCTCTAGAAAATTATTTTTGAATGATATTTGGCATAAAACGATATGAATAGGGTATTTTAACTTGGACTCCTCATTTATAAATTAAAACTTTAAGAATGTAGTGAAAATCAACATATTCCTACCAAGGGCTTTGATAATAGCTGACTTTTAATAAAACCTCAGCATTATCACATATTTACTGAGTCTCAACATTAGACAGTATCATGTAAGGACAAAAAAGATACTACCTCAATAACTCTTACTATTTACATGTAGTCAAGTTTGCTGGTGTCTACTGATAAACTTCTAAAGCCCACACATATCAGGATGGTTACCTTGGCAACTGAGATCAACCAACCACACATACATTTTAGGATGGTGATAAACAGTCCCAGGTTGACATAGGAGGTAAAATTGGCATACTGAATCTGAACAGAGCTGGAACACATTTAAGATAAGCACACAAAAAGAAAAATGCTACAGTAGAATATAATCTAAAATCCTCCCCCAAATCATTGCTGCTCAGATAACTACATTAGTTGCTGGTGATATTTAATATTTTATCATACACTGAGTTCTCACAATGTTGAAGCTTGTTTGGCCTGCCATCATCTTTACCTTAATATCACATGGTTGCATTCAACTGAGTTTAGATAAACCTGATATTCTGAACAGAGTTTTGAGGTCACTAGAAAATCTTAGTGAAGTGCTTCACCAATGACACTGAGTAAATAGATACTGAAAATAGCACTGAAAGGTTGAAGCTTAGTTCATTGATCTTATTTATTAGGTATGTGTGGATAATTGGGAAAGAGAGAAGAATATAATCCATATATCAACTATACAAACACAAACTCACCAACTCTATAACATTGGCATATCCAAATTCCTTGATTTGTTAAAGCTGAGTCTATGTTGAGGTCTTCTGGTAAGGTTAGTTGAAAATGTCATTTGGCCCTACAGGATCAGATAATTTAGTATCTAGATAATATACTGAGTGGCAAACTGGAATTCTATACTATTATTTCAGTTTACACAGGGAGCTAGATTACAAACACCAAAGTATAATTACCATAGTTGCTGAAAAATACCCCATTTGTTTAGGTGGAATAGGTACAGCCAGAATATGACTCTACAAAGATGTACTGGCTATTTCTTGCATTGAATTACTGGGCCTAGAGATAGTAAAACCTTCAAAGAAGCCCCTCTAGTCTAATCTCACAAGTGGGTTGGGCACTCCTTTCATGTCTGCCAAAAATCCCCATGGTATTAATTATAAGATTATTTTATAATTTTTTAATACTGGCTTGTCTGTTCTTTGACTTAAATATCCTTGAGAAAAGCAATCCTATATGTATAAATTGATATCTCTGGGGCCTTATTCAGTTTCTAGCTCAGAGTAAGTGTAAAATAAATGTTTGTTGAATGGATGAATGAAATCGCAGAGACCATGTGTGAATTAGAATTACTCCCACTAGGGCAACGCCTGTTGACTTTGGACCTTCCCTCTAAGATGGCTGTCTCACACAGCTGGCTGGTAATTAGAGCCACCTAATCCATCAAGAAATAAATTGGGAGTGTGAAGACAGTTTCTCATCTCCTCCCCCTCCCCTCTTCTTTTGGAAGACTCACACTCACTGTGAATTATCAGTTCTCTAACGTTCCTTTGAAACAATCTTACCTTTTACCATATTCCCTCCCAGAGCCTAAAATAACAGCCTTAGATGTAAGATTTTAAATTTTTGACTAATCACACTGAATTGGTGACAGTCTTTCTGTTCTTTGCCTTGACTCCCTGATTCCTGACAAGCAGCTGATGGAGCCCCCCACCCCCAGGCTGTCTAAAGCTGTGACTTGTGTCTACCTCCTAGCTCGATCTGCTTAAGGTTGTTTGTTAACATAATAATCAAGAATTTTAAATTTAGGACATTGTCTTTTTGTCAAAAAATGTGAAGAAATTGGGTCAATGGCATATGTTGCCCTCAAAAACAGCCTCCTAATAGCCTCTCTGAAAGCAAAATGTATGTGCACGCTGCTACATCTTGATGATATTTTTTATCTGTTTCAGAAAAAGTATTTAATTTGGTCGTATACTTTTGTTTTTATATTCAAATTCCCACTGTCCTCGAGAAAAATATTGTAACCCTTTTACAGTTGAGCAAACCAAGGCTCTGAAGATTTGTGAATCAGCAGTACAGAGAACCTGGACAAGAATTCAGGTCAACTTTACCCTACAAGTCATCAAGGACTCTTCAAATAACATGTCATCTCAGAAAAAGAACTTAACACATTTATTAATTCCACTTGGGCTACAAGAAGATGCTACATTTTTCATATTGCTCTTAATTAAAGTATGTTATGATAATTGTAGAGGAGTTATATGACCAATGATGTAATAGATTCCAGATAAGAAAAAAAAGGGCATTTGTCTACAATTTGTCAAGCTATAGTAATGTGAAAAAAATGAAAAGGCTTTTGGAAATGTTTCTTAAGAATTATGACACTTAATGCTATTCTTGTTACATTTATTGACATGGTTTTTGCAAGAAAGGGCCTTTTACATAAATAGATATCTCATAACTCATTTCAGGTCTCTCTTGTACTGGAAACTTATCTTTCTATTTTTCTCAGTCTGTCATTTCTTCCAGAAATCTGTGCAATTTCTTTTCTATGAAAATATCTTTTAATTTGATGAGCTAGAAAGCTATATCTTAATATACCTCTTGATAGACAGACATAATAAAGATTTATTTAAACTGATGTTGTAAAGACAAAATAAATTCCACTTTTTTTTCAATGACAAGATGACCTTTTGAAGCAAGGCTAACAGTCCTAACCAAAATGCGTAAGTGATGTAGAAGACATTACTTTTCATTTGTCATGATCCGCAACCACACACATGACATTTGTATTTAAAAAGGTCAGGATGGATGATGTGATTGTGTACCAAAATTAACACCCACAAAAATTAAAATTAGATATTTTATGAGCGCATTATTGAATTATTTTGAGGGTCACTAGGAACAATTGATAATGTGTCTAAAATATTCCCATTCTAAAACTGTCATAGTCACATATAATTAATTGTCTAAGATAGATTGTGATCAAAATGTGTGGTTTTTAACTTTTCTTCTGAGAAATGTCTTGGACCTACATCAAAATATTTCTGAGCCTACATCTGCAGGACATATTTGGCTCATGCTTAAGTTGTGTATCTTAAGCTTTAAAATATCATGACAAACTTGTATTCTAGTGAGTTGATAGGTAAAAATACATGAATCTAAAGTGGAAATTTCTTTTTTTTTATTTTTTGGTAAAGCACCAATTGGCACATATTTCAAGCATTGTGGGTTACTCAGCTATGCAGTTGCAGCACAAAAACAGCCACAGAAAATACACAAACAAATGTGTGTAGCCCTGTTCCAATAGAACTTTATTTAGAAAACAGATGGTGGCTGCATGGGCTGCAGTTTGACTTCTGATAAAAAAACAGCGTTCTACAGTTTGGTAGATAAAAATGCCTTAGACCTTCTAATGTGCAGAGTACCAAATAATCTACTGTGAACAATAGTATTTGGGGGCTTACCTTGAAGGAGAGGTGGTACCTCATTTCTTTTACCAACTGTCAACTTACCCAAGGTTTTTCTGGAGAACAGTATGTCTATGGAATATTCTCAGGTAGCTTTTAGTTAAAAAGAGTTTGGGAAATACAGTAGTCCCTCTTTTTATGTGGGGTATTCCTTTCAAGACCTCCAGTGGATGCTTGAAATCACAGGCATTATTGAACCCTGCATATACTTTTATTTCCTATACACACGTGCCTAAAATCAAGTTTAATTTAGAAATGAGGCACAGTGAGAAATTCAACAATAAATTATAAAATGGAACAATTGTAACAATGTGCTGTAATATAGTTATGTGGATATGATCTCTCTCTTTCAAAATATCATATTGCATTTGTACTTACCTATTTTCGGACTGCGGTTCACCAGGGTGGAGCCCTGGTAACTGCAGAGGGTCGAGCCCTGGTAACTGCAGAGACAGAAATTGAAACCACAGTTAAGAGGGCACTATATCATAGGATTAGAAAAGCTAATAACTTTTTCTGGAGCAGAATTTATCATAACTCTTTTTTTTTTTTTGAGACAGAGCCTCAAGCTGTCCTGTTGGGTAGAATGCCGTGGCATTACAGCTCACAGCAACCTCCAACTCCTGGGCTCAAGCAAGTCTCTTGCCTCTGCCTCCCAAGTAGCTGGGACCACAGGCGCCCACCGCCTGGCTATTTTCTGGTTGCAGCCGTCATTGTTGTTTGGCGGGTCTGGGCTGGGGATTCGAACCCGCCACCTTAGGTGTACGTGGCTGGCGTCTTAGCCGGTTGAGCTATAGGCACCAAGCCCATAACTCTTAATATAATAAAATATATCAGGAATTTTCTTTCTTTTTTTAATTAAATCATAGCTGTGTACATTAATGCAATCATGGGGTACAATGTGCTGGTTTTATATATACAATTTGGAATATTTTCATCAAACTGGTTAACATAGCCTTCAGGGCATTTTCTTAGTTATTGTATTAAGACATTTATATTCTACATTTAGTAGATTTCACACGTCCCCTTGTAAGATGCACTGTAGGTGTGGTCCTACTGATTACCCTCCCTACACTCAGCCTCCCCCATCCCCTCCACGCCAGGAATTTTCAAAAAGTAAATGAGAATTTTCCTAAACTTATTTTAGTTGTTTCCTTTATTTTTTCTTCCTGACTTTATAACGTTTATGCTTTAAAAAATTAGTTACTCTTTTTACAGATATACAAAGTTTTTAATGTTTCTTTGCTAATGTAATAATGGAATTTTGCAACTATATAAAAAAGTCACCTGTCCCTAAGAAATAGTATTTACTATTAGTGTGTACACAATTGACTAACAAAATTCTCTACCAACCAGCACCATAATTAATAGATGAAATAAGCTACCTCTTATTACAAGATTTCTAAAAAGAAAGAAAGAAAGATATAGGTATACACGTACAAACCACATGCATGCACACACACACACATCTTTCTGAATTTCAGACCACAATATTACAGCCTTATCTGCAGGCAACTTACAATCATTGTTGAATATGATTTACTGTTAAAAAAATCCTTTCAGTAATGAAATAATACTTATAAGTCTCATTGAAATGAGCTTTAGTTTTACTATACATATGAAATTACTTAACGTTTTGCTATTCCAAATACATTTAATGCTCATTTATTTAAGATAAGCCTTCCTCCTCCAAAAAGTAACCACACTTTATCTTTGAAATTAAGCAGAAAACAAACCAATGAAGCCCCAGTGCTGGTGACTAATGTATAGCTAAATCACTTCTTCATTCTTAGCAAAGACTAAAATCAATTTTTAAGACCATGAAGGTACCTTAAAAAAAAGAAATTCACCTATTTTCAAAGACTTGATTGTAGACAATGCAGAACTTTGTTAATTCTTTTAGAAAGCAGTACCATTAATCCAGAACTTTTTTTTCCCCCTAGGCAGAGTCTCACTATTTTGCCCGGTAGAGTGCCCTGGTGTCACAGTTCACAGCAACCTAAAGCTCTCCAGCTTAAGCAATTCTCTTGCCTCAGTCTCATGAGTAGCTGGGATGACGGGCACCCACCACAACACCTGGCTATTTTTTTTGTTATAGTTGTCACTGTTGTTTAGTAGGCCCTGGAAGGTTCGAACAATCCAGACCTTTTAAGGTCTACTCTAAAAGCTGTCTTTTTTTTTCTCTTTTTCTGGTTTTTCTATGTTCAAAATCTACAAATTCCTTACCCCCACGACCTTGTCTGAAACTACCAGGAAATTCTCAGGGGGTGGTGAAGGCACCACCTCTGCCACCAGCATACCCTCTGCCACCAAGGAAACTGAGACTTCCTGGGCCTCTGCACCTGTCACAGCCACAGGCTGGAAAAAGTGATAGTCCCAATATTTCTGCATTTAGTCTTCTTCCTTCTGCCCAGGTTGGTCTCTGTTCTCTATGATCATCACAAGAAATGCTATCAAAGAAGGATTTAGCTTTGTCATATAGCAGTTAGGTCCACGTGAATCTTCTTCGTCAGCACTTCCTTCACTATTTTGAGTATTAACTCGAGTCTCTTTTATCTTCACCATTCACAGGGTTCTCTTCTTTCTCAAGTTTATATTATTGTAATTTGAGTTTATTTATGCAATTCTATGAATTCTATGTTGATCTCCTCATTGTTAAATTGTGCATTTGCTTTCAAAGTCAAAGTCTTTCACAAATTTGATTGGACAGTCTCCCTGAATGCCAGTATTCCCCTGCCACCTCAGTGACACCTATGCTGTCTTCTAGGAGCTGAAGGTGCATGTGGAGCTACTTATCTCTTGCTATCATATCTGAGTTGCTCATTTTCTGGCCTTGAAACCTTATGTATCTAAGATAAAGGGGATGGCATACAAAGCAGAGGTTGCCTTGTGGAATGTTAAATGTAGACCTGAATGAAACACTTTCCATGTATAAGGAAATAATAGGAATAAAGGCAGGAGCTTGTAAATAGAAAGAAAGCTACATTAGGGAAGAAAAACTAGGCATGTTTCTTATGGAGACATATTTTGAAAAAAGTTATAAAGGTAGACTGATGTAGATCTGAGTGGACATTAGTGCTATAATAAGAATTTTCAATTTCTTTGTGTAAAGGAAAAAATAGTGTAAATTTCTGGGCAGTAGAATGTCTAGGACACGGTATTCATAATCAAGATATACATCACAAAACGATGAAGGCAGGACACAAGCCACTTTAAGGTTACTCAGGATGAAATTCTGATAATGAGAGAGAGAAAATAAGCATGGGCAGATTTCAATCCCAGAAGTGGAAGAACAAAAAGTCATATATCACATTACAAAAGTATATAGGAAATCAAATAATTTAAAATCAAGTATAAATTCAACAAAGTCATTAAATTTGACCATGTTTGGATTGACCAGGATCTTTCAATTGTGAGCACGTTTTGTGATTTCAAGTTTATTTTTCAAATGAGACAGGAATAAAAAAAACATAATGAGCTTTGTTTGGATGTTGATCCTAGGAGCTATAGTAAATAACCATCTATAGTGTTTACCTTATTATATTTGGCTAATTGCAATAGGATAGCAGAAGCTTTACATTTCTGCATGTGAAAGAAGTTAAGAAACCATGAAAATGTTCAGATGAACTCTTAGCATTTATTTCAAATTGTTTATTTTCTAGAGGCCCAGATGACTTACTGAGGATATGGAGCAAGCTCTCCAAACCTGGATTGGTAGATTTCCCAAAATGTAACCACTTTATTTTCTTGTAATAAATATCTTAGTACGTCACAATAAAGTACAGAGTATATTGACTATTACGAGAATTCAGGAACTCTACCCCCACTCACAGTGATCCTTAGGTTTTTAATACTCTACAAAGGGTTTCTAAGTTTATACATTTACTAAAAGACTAGATTGAAAGTGTATCAATCTCTGGAGAGTCTACAAAAGAAAATCCAGAAAAATTTAAATCTGAGTCTAAACAACAACAAACATATGTCTTTACATTCCTGACATAAAAAGTCAATCTGTAAGATCTGGCAGTTACAAAGAAGTCTTTCTTGTAAGTTGAATCACAGCAACAATAATATTTATTTATACATAAACATTTGCAAAAGAGAAATAATTTGAAAAAGAAAAATTAGAAGTTACATATAAATATTCCTGTTTCACCATAACTGGTATGAAAGATATGTACCTTTTTAAAGTGGTGGACTTCTAAACTATTTAAATGTATCAAAAAAATTAAATAATAGGAAAGATTGGGTCAGATATACAGTGACATTAACATTGACAAATTAATCCTAGATGAACAGTTAAAATACATACATTGAACAGTATGAAATATTTTCATTTAGTTAATGTTTGTCAATTGTTTTTAAATTAATACTTCTCTTTGAAAAGTATAGTTTTATAGTTTGAATTTTGAATTTTATAGTTTGAAAAACTTAGTTACTTGAAATCTTTTATATATATAAATTGTATATATATATATATACACACACACACACACACATATATATATTTTTCAAATCAACCACTCTTCCCTGAATTTTATCTATCCTTGAGAGGTTTGGATACACATCTGTAGAAGATAATTTTCTCAGAGACTAATTAATTGATGGACCATAAAAATGGACAACTATCCCCACTAAAAGATGATACCTGGATCAAACAGATCAAGTGTTTTATGCAAATTGTGAGTATTGTGACTTGTTTTGTTTTTGCAACCATTTAATAGCAACACCCAAACACCATCATTCCAAAGCAAGTGTAGGAGGTTGGCAGCCAGGTAGCTGGCACACTATCAGTGGTATAGTATGTGAGGCTACCCGTACTTCCCCAGAAACTCTTTATAATCATACAATAATTCAAATATTCTCTAAGTTGCTTTAAAAGCAGTTAACAAAAAATTCCTACAATTAAATACCTATATAAATAAATTTTAACATAATTTTATTAAAGAAACAAATTCAAATTCTGAAATCAAAACAATAAAGTAAATCACAAAAAAAGAGGAAATTAACTAGCAAAGATTGAGGCACAATGTACAAAGGCATAAATTATAAATTTTACAGGTTAGGTAGTTTAGTGACAGTGAGTTAATTTAAACTCACTGTTTCTAACCTAAGAAATCAACTATGGTAGGATACATAGAAATATTACAAATACTTAAAATTTAAATAATATACAAATAAGTAACTTATGGATCAAACAAGTAATTATAAGAGAAGAAATAAATTTTATTAATCTGCATGATAATTTTAAAACATTAATGAAATTAGTAGGACACTGATAAAGCACAGTTGGAGGAAAATTTATGTATTTAAATGAATATATACCCTAAAATCAATGACTTATTTTCCACTGTATAAAAGCCACAAAAGAAGAGAAAAATAAACCTAAAGCAAATAGGACCAAAGACATAATGAAGATCACAGAAGAAGATAAATGAAATAGAAAACCGAACATAATAGAAAAAATTAACAATGTGAAAGTTAGTTGTTTGAAATGACTAATCAATAAAAAAGAAAAATAATAGCAGCAGAAATAAAAAAAATGAATGATTTTATATATCCACAGACAGTAGTTATAAAAGAATGTTATGAGCAAACTTATGAAAGTAAATTCAGTAAATTAGGAAAAGTCTCAATATATAAGTTTAATATGCAAAATGTAATGATATTTTTATGTACTAGGAACAAAAACCTTGATGTGAAACAAAATTACTTACAAAGAAATTAAAAACATAAAGTACCCGAGAACAAATTTAATAAAGGATACATACACCTACAGAAAAAAAATGTAAAATACTATGGAGAAAATTTAAAGAAGATACAAATGAAGCAGAGAAACATGGTATGTTCATTGCTTAGAACACAATATTTTAGAGATATACATTATAAAATTGATTTAAAAATGCAAAAACAAAATATCATTAAGAATTCATATGATATACTAGTTCCACTTGTAGGTATTTTTCCAAGAGAAATGAAAAGATTTTGCACACAACTACTTTTACCTAAATTTCACCAAAACTTTATTTATAATAGTCACAAATAGGGGATAAAAATATTCATCATCAGGAATGCACTGAAAGAACTATAGATAACTTCATCATTGATGAATATATTAAAAACATCATTCTGAATAAAACATGGCTAGGTCACTGACTAAGGCAGGAGATAGTTGGGAGATTGAATGAAAAGTGGTCCAAAGTATTACAGAATTGTTCAAAATTTCAAGTGCACTGGTGATTAATAAAAGTTCATATCTTTCAAAATGCATTGACCTGTATATTTTAAAGGTGTGTATTTTGCTAGGCATGAACTATATTCATATGAAATTGTTTAACAATAAATGGGCATACAGGCAATAGCTTCCATTTCAAAACAAGGTAGTTAGTATAATAGTTGGATAGCTTGAGGATATTTACCCAAATGTAGTATGTGATCATTGAAATATATTAGTAAATTAATCCCATTATTTTGTCAAAGCATTTTGTGCAGCTATTACATACTACTGTATTTCCAGGCATAGTAGTGATATGGAAAGGATAGAAGAATGAAGACAGCTGGAAACATCCAATATTTCAGACTAGAGTCATTGCTTATTGGATCATTCCAGCAAAAGGCAGGATATCAGTTAAAGAGAGGGGATAAGAGCTGTGGCTTAGGTGTGGAACACAGAGAAATAAGTTAGGGATGGCTGGGGACCCCACAGGGAAAATTGTGAAACTGAGAAGTAAGAAGATAAAGGAGATATTGGTGACAATCGAACCCAGAAAAGTATGGAGCCCAGCAAAAGAGTAAGGGTAGATTACTCTCCCCTTCATTAAGTGCCTTCAGTGAACAGTGGAACTCTAAGTCTACTGAAGATTTACCATCCTTCCACAAGCCCAACTAGTGGCAAATATGTAATAATGGTGTGAACTAGGGAGTCCCAGAAGTTTGGGAAGCCGGAGAGTGCCAGCCCCTCGGAGAGTGCCACAAGAAGCTGGAAGCTTTCTGTCATGCAGGTATCTTCCCCCTCCACCTCACCTGTCCACTGCAACTGAGAAAGAAATGTAAGCTTGAGCTGTCAGGGAACTATAGCCCCTCCCCTACTCAGTACAATCCGAAGTGTAGTTTAAGCTGAGAAGTTTTCAAGTAGCTGCTTCTTTCTAGTAGGTGCACATACCAGGCTATGGGCACCTCAGACAATGGGACTACTTGCAGACTGGCACTGGGACAGGGATGAACAATTTGGAAACTTCCCCAACCACCAACATTTCACAGGGTTGCACACTGTTGGCTTGCAGAAGCAATCCAGTCTAGGCACACCCCAGATATGAGAGGGGTGAGGGGGCAGGAAGAGAGACATCTCAGAATTGCACTCAGGTGACAAGGAAGCTTCAATGGTTGCATGGGATGGGAAAGTGTTCTGGGTGCTGAGAAAGCAGGATCTGGGTGGGTACCCATCTTCCAAATTGGGTAACCACCATATTGGATAAGGATGTGGAATTCAGAGAGGAAAAGACTTGCCCCTTGTTCCATAAGCAACTGAATGCTTTATACTCAGCTGGTTGACCAAAGTAAGGGGCCATTCCCCCCACTCATAACAACAGGGAGGGTAGATTATGCTAAGAAGTTCATAAACAGCCATTTAACTCTTGAAGGCATGCTACAGGGAGAGATCCCCATAGGTCCAGGGGCCCGTACCTATTTCTCCAAGGACTGGCAGTGGAAAAGTGGTGCAAGAATTTAGAATTCTCTTCTTGTTGGCATGTCACACTAGAGATGTAGGTTAGTGGATCAGACATTTGGGTGGGAAGAGGTGGTGGTGGGTTGAGAGCTGGGTAGTAAGGAAGCACTCATGGACTGAACTTACAGGAGTATGCTGTGGGGGTCCAATAAGTGGTGATTTGGGGGAACACCTACTCCTGCCCACAGGCAAAATGTGCTGCTGGATAAGGGCAGAAAGATCTCAGCCCAGGGCCTTAGCACTGAGCATATAGGGTCATTCCCCTTGAATGGACATTTGCCCTCGAACAGCCTTCCTGGTTTCAAGACCTCATCCTGAGAATCATAGCAGAGACTCCCCCTCCTGGCCATAACGCATTTTCTGAGCCCTGCCAAGGCTTTGCAAAGCCTTTTAGTCTCCAACAATGTAGTCATGAGCTGCCTTGCTTTCTCCACCTTAGTGATGGTAGAGCTCAAGCTTCATGCTGTCTCCTAAAGCTTGGGGCCTCAAGTACTCCACCTAGGGGAACAGAATCTGCAATGGCACAAAAAAATCTTGATAGTTGGCTCTTTCACACAAACATCAACCAATGACCGGGAGAACTATTGTTCATTATGTCTTTCCCAACTCAAGCAGACATCATGTAGCTGGTATGTAATCACAAGTACCATCCACCATATCAGAGATGGAGTGAAGGGACCCAAAACAATTCACACTAGAGGAAAGAGGTAAAGCTAGAAGAGAGTGCACCAAGAAGATCATCAAACCTGCTTGAACACCATACAGAAAATATGGGGGCAGCACCCTCCTTTCAGGCATAGTGAGGGATTAATCTTCAGGTACATGGCCATAGACTCACAAGGGAAAAGTACCTTTCAAGGAAGCAAGAAAACACTGAGGGAATCTGTCAGGACCAGACCTGCCATATAGGAAATACTCAGATCTGCATTATACATTGATCAGCACACTAGGTATCCACAAGTTTAAAATCATGCAAAACTAAAGCTCAGAGCCCATCCATAATAATAGCTCAGTAAGGAAAACAAAGCAATATGGTTCTACTCAAGAAGATGAACAGAAACGTATCGCACTTATCAATTTTTTTAATCAGTATGACTGGCTTGAATTCCACCCTCAAGAGACATAGCCTAGCTGAACATATTAAAAAAAAATACATTCTGAGGGCTGTATGCTTGTTTTTCTTACTGTGTTCTTGGCTGTGCAGAAGCTTTTTAGTTTGATCAGGTCCCAGTAGTGTGTTTTTGATGTTGCTTCAACTGCCCCGGGTGTCCTCCTCATAAAATGTTCGCCCAGGCCGATTTCTTTAAGAGTTTTCCCTGCACTTTCTTCTAGTATTTTTAAAGTTTCATGTCTTAAGTTTAAATCTTTAATCCAGTGAGAGTCTATCTTAG
>CAUYTI010011245.1:0-44021 GCA_963575145.1 Galago senegalensis
TCAAGCGAGTCTCCTGCCTCCGCCTCCCAAGTAGCTGGGACCACAGGCGCCCGCCACAACGCCTGGCCATTTTTTGGTTGCAGCCGTCATTGTTGTTTGGCGGGTCCAGGCTGGGGATTCGAACCTGCCACCTTAGGTGTATGTGGCTGGTGCCTTAGCCAGTTGAGCTATAGGCGCTGAGCCTATTTCTTTTTATTTCCATTGTCATCCTCCTGAACTACTGCCATAGCCACCTTCCTAGATTTTCATCTTCTTTGTGAAATATTCGTTAGATCACACCACCTACCTGCTTAAAACCTTCCACTGATATCCTCTTTCATTTTTTCAAATTCAATTTCCTCATCTTGGAGTTTGAGGACCTGTAAGAGGCTACCCCTGCCAACTTCTAATCTCACTCCGCAGTGAGGTCATCTTATAACCAGCTACCAGAGGGCTGACCTCACCCAGCACCAAGGAAAGCAGCTTCCCTTCCCTGGGTCCTTGAGCAGTAGATTTCTATTTTCCATAAAACACAAGATTGGAACAAATAGGATTGATACCGTTGGGAATGGGAAGGGATCTTAGCCATAATACAACAGGCCTTTCATTCTCCTGATCTGTTCCATAATAACACAACATTTCCACAAATGTTCCACAACATTTCCAACGGTGGAAATCCACCACTTAGGGGATTTCCATTGTGATGTATTCACTGTCTACCCTCATAGGTGACCAGGTGGAGCAACTATGGGGTTACCCATAAATGCACAACAAACCCACACACCTGAAAGCAGGCCTAGGCTATTGCCCTAGGAGCACAACCACCTCCAGAGCCCACAGCTAGAAAGTCTAGGTCTTGCCAACAGGGAGAATAAAGTGTAGTGTTTTAGAGCATGTTATCAGGCTATGGCAGACTTGGTCTGAGAGCTGGCACATCCACTGCAGCCACTCCAGCCCTTGGGGAGCTTTCTGAATGCACATTGGTTTTACTAACTCCTCTCTTGTCAATGGCCTTGAGAAGCCTGAGGACAGTGAGGGGACTTTGCCAGGTCTTCATAATGAAGACAAAACACAGTGGATTCTGGGGACAACAGAGAAGCTTGTGATCCTGAATTCTTTATGTTCATAATTGTGTCCTAATTAATCTAAAATTATAATAAAATACAGACAGTGCTTTGCAAATAGCAAGAGATACATACCTTCTAAATAATTAAAAACTGATTCTTGAAGGAATGGGTATGATAAAGCCTAATGTCAACAGTGCCTAACTGCTTCTCTGTGTGCCTGGAATTAAAAATGAATATGTATTTATTCTAGTTTCTATAAATACTTTTTATAGGCAGAGAAGCAGCAGCACAAGAGGAGAAGACCAGTTACCAGTTACATGCTGAATGCCTTAGGGACCCTTCCTGGGGAAGAGAAAAGTGTACAATTGTGTGTAGGCTTTGGAGGCTCACAGATAATGGCTTTGAACTTTGGCTTTGCCACTTATCTATGTACCCTGGGAAACGTCCTTCACCTTCCCAGCCCTAGTTTCTCTGTCTATAAATTAGGAATAACACCCCCTCATTGCTGGGGTAGTTATGGGGATATGTGTAGATAATGAAGGTACAGAGATTAAGGCCAGCATTTACGCAAGTCCTAGGTAAATGATAGCTATTGTCACTGTATTATCGTGCTCATTATTAGCGGCAATCCTGAGTCTGTTACTGACCTCCTGCCATCCACTTTCTGGGCCTTTGCCCAGTGCTCCACCTGGGCCAGGTTGCTCTTCCTCTGGCTATGCTTTTCAGGGTTGGTCCTGGAAGGAAATGTCCGTTGGTACCCAACAGTCCCATTCTGTTCTCCTGGGCCATATGAGGCAGGGAGCATGCCATTCTTCTCTGCCCGCTGGGGCTGTGCCTGCTGGCCTCTTGGGCCACCTGGTAAATCCACAAACAGGGCATCCTCCTCGGTCGGTGAGTAGGGGGACCTGGCCTTGGTCCTGTCCCGCTTGCCCTCCAGTGGGTCCCTCTGGGAACGGTACCGTTCCGCTTCCTGCTCCTGCCTTTCAAAGCCGAAGAAGTCATCATGGCCATGATGAGGACAATCTCTTGAGTGTCCAGGTCCCACATGGCCACATTCACGACAGGACTCTGTGTGGTTGGTCTGGGGGACAGCCTGCCGCTCCACCTTCTCCACGTCCCTGCAATGACAGCAGCATATTCAGTTTGCCCCACAGTAAAGACTTCACGCTGTATACAATCAACTCCAGGCCTTTGCACAGCTGTCCCCTCTGCCCAGAACCTTTTGCACTCATGCCCTCATTCTGCCCACCTAACTTCTACTCCTTTAAGGATGTAGTTTAAACGTCACCTTTCCCAGGAAGCCATCCCTAACACACACTTCCAGTCTAGAATGGGATCTTATGCTGACCCACTGGCACACTAATCACACTGAATCATAACTGGGTGTGATTCCCAATTAGACTATGAATGCCTCTGGCTAGCGGCCCATCTGGCCAATCTGGTATGGAATATGTGCTCTATAAATACTACTGCATGCGAGAATGAATAAATTATACATGTGGCACTCACAGGCAGACCATTCCTGTGCTCCCATCCTACCCTACACTACTGATTCTGCCTTTCCTTTCTCCTATTTGTCCATCTGTCTACCTGGGGCTTGGATAGAAATCCTCCAAGCCGAGGATCTCTCTGACTGGTGTCTAGCACAGCCCAGAGAAGAAATGACAGCATAATTATCACTCTTCAGGGATGGTGAAGAGAGAATAGGCATGGTAACCCTCTTTATATGATAGCTTACAAAGGAACCACTCAAATGGAAAGCCACAGTGACACTGACCCAACAACAACTCTGTGAAGTGGTATTAGATCTTAGAGGTAAGGAAGGTGAGGTGTAGAGGGGGTTGATGATTGCCCAAGCTTGTACAACCAGAACAGTAGGGCCCAGGATTAACCCTAGGTGGACTCCAGAGCTCGTGTGCTTTGGGGTCTGCTCCCTACCTCCTCTCCATGTGTGACCCTGGCCTATATACACATGAACCTGGAAACTGCAAAGGAGAATGGGTGGTGGTGGTGGTGGTAGGTCAGGATGTGCACTGAGGCTATAGGAAGAGCTCTAGGACACAGTGGAGGGCTCCTTGCTCACGGCCACCTCCTATTGCCACTGCCTTTCTCCCTGCCTCCCTGGGGCAGGATCCTAGTTGTCTGCATCCCCATCACCGAGTACCAGGCACATAACAGTAGCTGGGCAAGCTTGGCAGAATTTATATTGGGAGGGCAGGGTACCTACTCCACCCCAGCTCAGATGGCTCAGAAAAATTACGAGGGACCCATACATGGGCAACTAGTCTAGCTATCCTTGTTAGTGAATAGGTCCTGGCCTTAAGAGCCATCACTCCTCAAAATGGTCACCCCAGAGGGGCCTTTATGTCAGCAAGAGAGTATATAACAGAATAGCTACTGTATTTATATCTCGGTGGCCAGACCCCACGTGTCTTTGCAAGAACTTCAGAACCTCAAATACCACTAATCAGCACAGATTCAGGGAAGAATTAACCCATTTGGGAGTTAGTTAGAATTTAACATAAAGTGAAAATACAACCCCCCAGCCCAGGGTTTGCATCTCACTGTGTGTAGGCCTGTTGGCCTTAACTATGGCATGGATACTGAGATAAGCCATCATACTGCTCATGGTCCTTCCTATGGGAACCCCAAACTTTGTGAGGGGAAAAATTAATGTTTCTTTGGACCTCCTTTTATCCATCACTACAATACACCTTTCCTTCCTACCCTTCACTCTATATCCAATTTTCATTTGGGGACCACCCTTCCCCACTCTGAATACATGTGGTTTGGGTGCTCTGAATCTAGCACTATCTGTCCAACTGGGGCTCCCATGTCCCAGTGCTTGGTTCAGAGGTTGACCAATCTGGGCCACAGTTAGCTTTGGGACTTGGGTTGGAGGTGGACTTGAGCTGCTACAACTATGTGAGAAGATACTGTTTGAAAATGAAGCCAGCACCAAGGAAAGCAGATAGAAATGTAATTTGGTTACTCCAAAGAGCTCCTTCCTAGATTTAGATATACCTAAACGAGATATAGCTTGGGATATTTTGGAACCAATAAACTCCTATTTCTATTTAAGTTGAGTTTGGATCCTGTTATCTATAGAAGAAGCCTTACCTATTACATTATTTTATAATGACATATCGAAATTGTGTTCTCTGAGGGCCCTTCCATCACGAACGTTCAGTGTGTCTAGAAGCTCCAAGGATAGGAAAATACGGGAAATATTCAGGGGTCAATACTTAAAGAAAAAGGAATTTTTACCATAAGTTTATAAAAGAGACAACTCTGTTCTACAATGTACACAGGATAGGTTTTAACTTTGTCTTTCCTTTCGTCCTTTAATCCTCCATAATCAGATTAGTGTAACCCAAACCGGCATCTTCAGGTTGCCTAAGTTGGCCTTTATCTTCTTTACTATTTCTCAAATTCAGGAAACCACCCACGGAGGATGTGCTAAGGCTGCTGCAGAGATGATTAGAGCTCTGGCTGCCCTCTGGGTCACACCCTCGCCAAGTCACTGAAGCTTTATATCCCAGCAAACTGCTTTGGTTTCACTTGCTCTGCTATTTCCAGTGGTTACTCCAATTGTGAAACCCAAGTAACTGTATCTCCTTGTTATTCACACCCCGAAGATAAATAGCACCTGGTCATAAAAGCCAGATAGTGAAACAAATATGCCACTTATGTGCATGGCATTAGAACTGAAGGGAAATGAAGAATTCTTCAACTAAAGACACAAGCATTGTGGGTGCAGTGTCTGAGCCTAACCAACTGTAATACCAGTTTTTCTTTACTAATAAAACACCATGTATTTGCGGAATACCTATGTAACTCGCAGTGGGACAGGCACTTGGTAAGATTATATAAGCAAGCAGTGGGGAAAGGGTCTTTGCCTTCAAAGACAGATGATCCTAAGGCCCCATTTAATTATGTAACCACATTTACTACCATTCTCATAAACTACTGGCCCCCAAATCATGAAGTCTACTAGTCTTCTCTGACCTTGGAGCTAATTTTATAACTATACATCTTAATCCTTAGTGTGTGTGAGTACATGAACTTACACATTCCCATATATGTTAGTACTTCCTAGAGATAAATTTATTAGGGAGAGATAAACCCTTTTATTCAAATTAACACCAGCATTTACTGCAACATAAACTTTTCAGGGGCAACTAAAAGAGTGGCAGTCTGCTTGCCACCAGGCAGTTTTCTAGCCCCTGAGACAGTGATTTCCAACCAGTACGCTGTAGCACACTGGTGTGCCGCGAGAGGATCTTAGTTGTGCCTTGAAAAATTTTAAAGATCATAATTAAATTATTTTTAAAAGATGTACAAAGAACAGTAAGTATATTATTTGTCTTTACTCTTTTTTTTTTTTTTTGAGACAGAGTTTCATCATGTTGCGGTCAGTAGAGTGCTGTGGCATCACAGCTCACAGTACCTCAAACTCTTGGGCTTAAATGATTCTCTTGCTTCAGCCTCCCAAGTAGCTGGGACTACAGGCACCCGCCACAATGCCCGGCTATTTGTTGTTATTGTTGTTGTAATTGTCATTGTGGTTTGGCAGGCCTGGTGTGGCCGGCACCCTAGCCACTGAGCTCCAGGCGCCAAGCCAAGTCTTTACTCCTTTTTTGATCAACGTAAGTGTGCTACAAAAGTTTAACTGCAGGTTCAAGAGTGCTGTGAGATAAAACAGGCTGATAAACACTTCCCCAAGATTTTGGGTTATGAACATCTCCTTAGTCCCATGGTTCTTGGGACTTACCTAGGACATACATTTGTGCCCAAGATGTCCAGGCTATGGCTATGGGTGAGAATGATGAAGGAAATGTACCCTACTCCCAGCCCTACCTGACTTAAACATTTAACTTACTAAGTTACAGTATTTAAGGTCAATACGTTTTTTGGTATCCTCTCTGCTTCCCTGCATTCCCAGGGATTTAACACACGACTCCTTAAATCAGGACAATTGTCACAAAAGAGATCAGTGACACTCAATTTAGCCAAGTGATGAGGAAGAACAAAGCACCGTGTGGCTCTTAATGACTGTCATTCAGGAGACCTGGCCATGCAGAGCACAGGTGTTTAGCCAAGACAATGTAAGTCTTTCCCAGGTGGGCTGCTATGCAGGTCATTGATTCATCATGAACGCCTGAAATTAGTGATTGTTCAAAAACATAGAGAACTCCTGACACTCAGTGACCATCTTGGCCATGTGTGTTACTTTTTGAAAATGACAAACCCAGAGGGCATAGGGTTTAGCGTCTGTTGGACCTGGATTTAAGAACTGGCTCTACCAGTCCACCAGCTGGGTGACCTTAAGCAAGTGACTTCTCTGGTTTCAGGTTCCTCGTCTACAAGATGGGATAATAGCTCCTGCCTTCTTGAGTTGTTGTGAGGATTAAAGAAGACACTGCAGAGAAAGAGCCCAGCACAGTGTCTGGCACACCGTATGCCCGCAAATACAAAAGTCTTAACTACCCACTATCTATTCTCTCCTTCTTTGCCCCAGTTTTTTCAAACCAGCAATGTCTCCAGCAAAAAGACTTACATTTCCCAACCTCCCTTATAGTTGAGGGTGGTCGTGTCACATAACTCTGGCCAATAAAATATAAGCAGAAATTGCTAGGTAGGGTCTTCTGGGAAAGTCTTTAAAAGAAGCCAGGCTTAGCTAACCCTTCTTTTCTTCCTGCCTGGAATTTAGACTCTCTGCTGGATTGCAAGGTGACAAAAATAAGGATGAAAGTCAGACGCTAAAAGCTTGGGTAGAAATGACCAATAGCCTGGGTCACTGATTGTATTAATGGGGCTACTGTACCCATCTGGAACACCTACCTCTGGATTCTTGTTATCCAAGAAAACTAAGACACAGTTTGATTACGCCATGCTAAGTTGGGTTGTTCCATTACTAGTGGCCGAACAATCCCCTACTGATACAAAAGGCTAAGCTTTATCACTGACAGGGGTGGGGCCCCTCTATTTCTAGCACATCACAGAATACTGTGTCTGCTTAGAGCAAATTCTTATTTTTCCCTGCAAGTGGGAAGAGCACATATCTAAGACTGGCAATAATTCTCTTATTCCTTTTCTTCACAAGAATTTGGATGTTAAAACATCTTACCAAGCAACTGAACATTGATTATGTCATTCTGCTTCCAAATCCTTTATTTTACCAGGCAGTGATACTTCCCTCGACCTTAACACTAAACACATATACTGCCACACGCTCCACATTAAATCTCATTCAAAGCCTGAGGTGAAAAAGGAATGGCAGTCTGTAGGGGTTGGTTGAACCTTGGTCCTGCTGGCAGATACAGTCCTTCTGTTGTAGTCCCATTGGAAGGACTCCTCCCCAGTCACCTTACCTAAATGATCAAACTGGCAGCACAAGACAAGGGCCACTGATATTCTTGGAGAGTCTGATTTGAGCCAGGCCAGGAGGCACAAGTCCGACCACAGGAAGTAAGCTCACCTGTGTTAACAGATCCCGAGTCCTGAGAACTGATCCCCAATCTTGGGAATAGGGTGGGCTCAAAAGTCAGAATCTACCCTGGGCAAAATCAATAGACTTGTACAAAAAAACTGAAGAGAAAGGGGACCAAAGTTATCCAGTGAGCCCTAAGGCAGGCCTCCTCACTTGAATTAGTTCCTAGCATTTGAGGATAGAGAAAGCTGGAGAGAAATGGAGACAAGAGTCAGTTTCTTCTTTTCCCCAGAGCTAACTAGGGCAGTTCCCTTGGGATGTAGGAGGAGAGCCCACTACCTTTCATGCTCTGCTCTACCTTAATTAACAATAGAGGGCCTCACAGCTCTGACCACACTCCACAATTCTCTAACCTTCCGTCTCCAGAGAAGAGTGAGGCTGCCATATAAATGAAACAGCCAGATTGCAAAGCTGAGGTGGCCTTTTGCCTCAGTAGAGTGGCTACTGGCAAAGTCCCTTGTGAAGTAAAAGGCTTGACAAACCAGACCAAGAAGAGAATCTACTTGCGTAAGTCATGCTACCTGGTACAGAGCCAACCTAAGTCAGTCTGAGACTCTCTAGGACATGCCACACTGGCTCACTTTCTCTCTCTCTCTACTTTCTCTCTCTATGGCAATCACAGGGTCATCCATGTTTTTATGGCCAATGCTTAGTTATTTATTACCATATGTTGGATCCTAATGTGTGGAAAAATTTGACATACTATCTCTAATTTCTACAAGAATCTTGTAAGGTCAGGGGACTTTAAGACCAGTGAGACTGAGGTTACTTACAAGAAATTATCTTTAATGAAGGCTAGGGGTGCTGGCAGCAGCAGTGATCACTGACTAAGCACTTACTAAAATACAACCCCCTGAACTAAGCACTTTACTACCTCTTCTCATCGCACAACCCTCAGGACTAGAGTTATATTATTTTTTCATTACAGATATTGAAAAGTGAAGCTCCATCAGGTTAACAGGCTTGTCCAGGATCATGCAACTAGTGACATAAAGCAGGACTCAAACCCCATCTTTGGCAGCTCCAAAGCCTAGTGCCAGGCTGAAAATGTGTCTATAAATTACTTCTGCAGAGGGTCCAAGAAGCTTGTCTAGCTTCAGGGTCTGCCTGAGTAACACTCTACTCAGGGTGGTCAGAGTAGAGAAGTCCAAAGATTTAGTTCTCCAAAGAAGAGTACAGATGCCCCCAAACATATGGGCCATTTCTGAGCAGGCTGATTCCCCAGGTGAGTACGGGAACAGTGTCTAGATCACTTCTAGCTGTCCCAAGTCCTCATCTGAACATTGTACAGGTAGAGGTATCACAGCTGTTTTGTTCATCTGTTCATTCATTCATTCACCCACTGGCCTAGCCAGTCAAATATCCATATGGTGCTGATCGTAATCTCAAAAGACATAACCTTGAACACCACAATCCCAAACGTTGTGGAAATGAAATCCTGAAAGATAAAAATCTCTAACATCTAAAATCTCAAAAATCACATTCCTGAAAGATAAAAATCCAAAATGGTGAAATCCTAAAAGCTAGGTTTGGCATGGAGAAGCTAAATATCATTCCTTCTTACTATATTCTTTAAAACACAACAGAAGCAATCTGTGAAATTGTTACCTCACGAAAGGCTGTGATAAGTTAAGCATATGATGCTATTTAACGGTGAAAGACAAAAGTTTAAAAGCAAATTATTATTGGTGCTGCAAAAAGAAAAAAATCATTTAATTGCAATGGCTGAGCAATAACCAGACTTTCAAATGGACAGCATATTCCCTTTCTCTCTCTCTTTTCTTTAAAAAACAATCTCTGTAGAGACTGTGAAAAATTGCCAATGCTCACTATATTTCAAGTCGTCATGGTGGGGTATTGGGAAAAGTTTTCAATTAGCAATAAGCGTGCCTCAGATAAATCTCATTGGCTAGGACACTGCCACTGTGCAATGCTGGACAGAATATTCTTACAAAATTTGTAGACCACTTTCCAAATACAAGTACACCACGTGTTGCAAAAATCACAGAAGTGAAAAATACAAATCTCCTCTGCCAATATAAATAGTGCAAAGACTTAGAGAATTCTAATTCCTTTTATGCATTTTTTTGCAAAAACTTTCCACAAAAGTACATTATTTTAACACTGACTTTGTAAGCACTGTGTATATACATAAAAATGCTGAAACTTCCTTAATAAATGAAGAGACAGCCTTTTTGTAGGTGTACACCTGCATTTTTGAAAGACAAATTTTCTCGAGATCTCAGCTCTTTGGGTGACTGCATATGTGGATTGTATCTTTCTTGGTTCTCTGCCCATGGTCCTCTGCCCATAGCCCTAACATTACTTGCAGTCCCCATGGCCTGAGTAGGGGTCTACCTCTGTTCCCCATGGCCTGAGTAGGGCTCTACCTCTGCTCCCCAGAAGCACGTATTCCAGGAGTATGACAATCAGTGTGGTGTATTCTTCGGGCCATTAGAGGCAGTTTAGGGTATAAATGTGATTTAAGCCTGTCTAATCAGAATGAATCAAGACAAGACTCTTTCCTTCTGGACTTGAGTACAGATGAACATGAGTCTAGAACCACTGTAGCTATTTTGCCATCAGACCCTAACTATCCTAAGGATCTCCACTGCAAATCAAGACTAAATCCAACCCACAGGTGAGAAGAGTCTAGAGCCTGAGAATGATTTGCAATGACATCTTCAGCCTCAAACCAAGTAGTTTCTAAGATTTAGATTTATCTTAAGTTTTTCAGTGACATGAACCAGTAAATACCCCCCTTTTAAGATAAATTTGTCTGTATTTTCTGTCATCTGTAGTCAAGAGTCCCAATATAGGCTTGGTACGGCTCATATCTGTAATCCCAACATTTTGGGAGGCCAAGGTGGGAGGATTACTTGAGCTGAGCAGTTTCAGAACACCCTGGACAACATAGTGAGACCCTATCTCTACAACAAGTAGAAAAATTAGCCAAGCATGGTGGTGCATGTCCATAGTCCCAGCTACTAGGAAGGCTGAGGCAGGAAGATTGCTTGAGCCCAGGAGTTTGGGTTTCAATGAGCTATTCTGATGTAATCCTAGCCCAGGCAACAGAATAAGACAGCGTCTCAAAAAAAAAAAAAAAAAGAGTTCTAATATACCAGCTACCAATCATAAAGAAAGCACCTGGCTCAGTGCCCATAGCTCACTTAAGTAGGGCAACAGCCACATACACCGAAGCTGGCAGGTTCAAGCCTGGCCCAAGCCTGCTTAATAACAATGATAACTGCAATCAAAAAATAGGTGGGCATTGTGGCGGGCACCTGTAGTCCCAGCTACTTGGGAGCTGAGGCAAAAGAACAGCTTAAGCCCAAGAGTTGGGAGGTTGCTGTGTTGCTTTGAGCTGTGATGCCAACGCTCTACCAAGGATGACATAGTGAGACTCTGTCTAAAAAAAAAAAAAAAAAAAAAGCACCTGCCTGTATGAATAAAGATAGAAGAATCTGAATGAGAATTACAGAGGGTAAGAACAAAATGCTTGGGGCCACCCACTTACAGAGATGGAGTTTTTTTTAATATAGCTTACCAACCTGGAGAAGAGGCAAAATTTAGTTCTGCCTGATGAATAATTTTAACTAAGCTGAACATCTTATTCTGGAAAAACAGAACATTTAATAAGTCTATATTTTCTTGGCTGACAATTTCAGCTCTCAGAAAGTTAAGAGGAAATGTTATTATGTCTTTATTGTGACTCAGATGGTAGAACACGTTGGTTTCGTTTTTTAAAAAGGGAAGAAATCTTGGTCAGATATGGTCACGGGGTTTAAGGAGTTTATTAAGAATAAAGAATAATAAGAATAAATGCTAAAAATTTTAGAGAAAAGCTAGGGCCTGAGACCAGGAAAAGGGAAGCAACCATTCTAAAACTAAAATCTGCTAATTAAAAAATACCCAAATTTTGGCTAATTAGTCCTCATGGTTCTAGGCAGACAATATTAATCACTCACAGCATTTTTTCCTGTAAAGTCCAATTTCATTCTCAAATTTTCTTTTACCAAGTACCCTAGTCAGCCACAATGAAATTGAGCAAAGTTGGGAGAGAAGAAACCATTTGTTATCTCAGGTGTAACAACAAGGAACTCAGATTATAAAAGGACATGTACAAGAAATTCAAGGTGCAACGCCAGGTTAAGCACAAGTCCATAGTGAAATGGGACCAAATGAATAATGGCAAAAAGGGTAAAGTCTAGAGGAGCTAAGATTTATTTAAAGCAAAACAAAACAAAAACAAAATTTGTTTTCTCTTTTTAATTTTAAATTTTATTCATTAATTCATTCAGCTAATATGGGACAGGTATAGGCAGTTCGCCAAAGAGGAAATTTAAGTGGCCAAAAAATATAAAAGGTCTCTACCATCACAGAAATATACACTAAATTAAGATAATCAGATACCATTTGTGCAGGTCAATAAAATTAAAAGACTGCTGATATCAACTATTGAAAAAAATATGGGGAAATGATACTTTCATTAGTGGAATACATAGCTTTCTCACTTTCTTTCTCTTTCTTTTTTTGTCTCACTTTATGGCCCTTGGTAGAGTGCTGTGGTATTACACCGCTCACAGCAACCTCCAACTCTTTGGCTTAGGCAATTCCTTGCCTCACCCTCCCAAGTAGCTGAGACTACAGGTGCCCACCACAATGTCAGCTATTTTTTTGTTGCAGTTTGGCCAGGGCTAGGTTTGAACCCGCCACCCTCGGTATATGGGGCTGGTGCCCTAATGTACTGAGCCACAGGCACCAACCTACATAGCTTTCTTTAAAGGGCAATTTGGTGGTATTAACTAAAATTAAAAATGCATTGTATTCTGACCAAGCAATGTAAAAGATTCATATATTCAGAGGCTTATAGAAGGTTTTTTAACTTAGGAATGTTCAAAACAGTGAAATAGAAAAAAAAAATTATTTTTAATTTAAAATTTATTTTGTTTTAGATTAATATGAGGTTATACAATGATTAGGTTACATTGTTTTCATTTATTAAGTGAAGTTCAAGTTGTGGTTGAGTCCTTCACCTGGGGTGTGTGCTCTGTGCCCTTAACATTGTGCCCATTAGCTAAAAGCTTACTAATCCCTCTCTCCTCCCCTTTTCCCTTTTACTCCTTCCCCCTCCCCCTCACTTCAATTTAATTTTGTTTTTCTCTCATGTGGGGGTATGGTTGCTTATCTGTTGGCTTCATATTAGTATTAAGTACATCAGATATTTGCTTCTCCATTCTTGTGATACTTCACTTAGAAGAATGTTCTTCATCTCCATCCAGGTAAATACAAAAGATGTAAAGTCTTCATCTTTTATGGCTGAATAACATTCCATGGTATACATACATCACAGTTAATTTATCCATTCATCAGCTGATAGGCACTTGGGTTGATTCCACATCTTGGAGACTGTAAATTGAGCTATAATGAACATTCTAGTGCAAATGTCCTTATGGTGAGATAATTTTTTTTCTTCTGGGTAGATATGGGATTGTGGGATCAAAGGGAAGGTTTACTTTTAGCTCTTTGAGGATTCTCCATACTTCTTTCCATAGAGGCTGTATTCGTTTGGAATCCCACCAGCAACGTAAAAGTGTTCCCTTCTCTCCATATCCAACACCAGCATCTGCAGCTTTTGGACTTGGTGATGGGGACTGTTTTCACTGGGGTTAGGTGATATCTCAGGATGGTTTTGATTTTCATTTCTCTGATGATTCGGGGTGATGAGCATTTTTTCATGTGTTTGTTGGTCACTCATCTGTCTTCTTCAGAGAAGAAGAAATCTCTTGTCCACTTATAAATGGAATTGTTTGCCCTTTTCTTGATTAGTTTGAGTTGTCTATAGATTCTAGTTATCATCCCTTTGTCAGATTTGCAGCATGCAAATATCTTCTCTCATTCTGAAGTTTGTCTGTATGTTGTAGTTGTTGTATCCTTAGCTGTGCAGAAGGTTTTTAGTTTAACCCTACACTTGAACTCACATGTCCTTGATTTCACTTCTACTCTTGTAAAATTTAACAAGAAATTTATAAATGTTTATTCATTGCTGTAATTCACAATGGCACACAAAATCATGCAACAACAATAATGAACACCACTCAGCAAGATACTGCCACATCTGAACAGAAACTCAGGTGTTAACACTGTTATACCAAGGTTATGAAACCTTACCAAATTGTTTGTACAGTGCTGCCAATGTAAGCACATGTTGGCAAGTTAGAAAACTTAACTGCCAGGCCTCATACATTATGGTACATCTATGCTATGGAATAACATTCTATAGCCAGTCAAAATTAAAGATGATTCATATATACTGACATTGAATGATTTTTCAAGATGCTTTAAGAAAACATAAGAGAAACCTATACATTTCTGTAAGTGCAGTATGTATATATTAATAAATGTATAGAAAATTGTTTAAAAGAATACCAATTAATAGAGATTACTCCAGGAAGGCAATTTGGGATATCTTGTGTTTACTTTTTACATGTTTTTTACACTGAGAATGTCTTCATTTATTGTATACACACACACAGACTTGGCCCTCCATATCTGCGAGTTCCATATCCATGGATCTAATCAAATACAAACTGAAAATATTTGGGGGAAAAAATGGATGGCTTTGTCAAGTACAGACTTTTTTCCTTATTTTTCCCTAAACAATATAATAGCTACTTACATAGCATTTAGAGTATATTAGGTATAAGTAATCTAGAAATGATTTAAAGTATACAGGAGGATGTGGATAGTATATAAATACTGTACCATTTTTTTAGGAACTTGTACGTCATGATTTGATAACTGCAGGGGTGTGGGAAGGGTTATAGAACTAATCCCCCATGGATACCGAGGGACAACTGTATACGTATGTATACACACACACACATATATTTTTAAAGAAAGAAAAACTAAAACTAGGAAATGGTGAAGTGTTAGGGACTAGCATATGCACTAAGAGTAAGACATGTCAAACCTACCCAGTTTCCTTCTTCTGGGATGAGGAGAAAAATGCCCATGACACTGTGAACTGACACCTACAGGCTTTTGGCAGAGTCTTTCATATCATTATCATGGAAATGAGAAAAATTCAGCCTGATGACAATGCTAGAAGATAGAGTAACATTGAGTACCTATAGGTAATAGTGGCTAATTCAGGGACATGAGGAAACTGCTAGGGCAGTCTTTGGTCCTATCCTGTTTAACAGGTTCATTCATTCATACTTTCAATTTCTCATTCACTCACCCACTCAGACATCTGAGAGTTTACTATGTATCAGATGCTATGCAGAAGATATGAAGATGATCCCTGCCGAGGGCTTCAGATACTGAAAAGTAGAGAGAAGGCAGGGAAAACAGCATGAAGAGTGCTTGGATTGAAGGGTTATGGAAGCTGCAGAGGGGAGAGCCTGACCCCATCCCGGCCTCTAGGTCACTAACCATACACCCACACATCAATCAATGGTCTGTTTGCATCAAGAAAGAGAGCATGAAGTTAGAAGTACCACAATTCCAAAACCACATATATATGAGTTAGAAGTTAAGAAGCTACACATACCATATGAAATCCACTTCTAGTCACTGAAAAGTCCCACCCATAGGTTGTGGGAGAGTACATTTTCATTTTGAGACCTTGCTGTAAGAATATCATCAAAAAGGCCTCTATGCAGAGTAAGAGTTCAGGATAGGGAAGAATGAGGCCCATGTCAGATGAAGATCAGCCAAAGCTATGTCCTGGCTTTTTCATAGCTACTCTGATCTCTTTCTGGGCTCCAAATTCTACACACATTCCTCCTCTGTCTTCTCTCAGGGAATCACCTACAGCCAACAGACAGGAATTTCGAGATCTCTGATTATATCCTTGGTTAGACCACTCAAGAGAGGCGGAAAGGCAGCTCCCAGGTCAGCCCTCAGCAGGCAGTCTATAGCAGATTTTCAGTGTGCAAGACCTTCCCTGACTGCCCTGATACTCCAAAATGTGACACTCCAAAGGCGGTCCCTTCCCCCACACAAAAGAAGAAATGAGAAGTACACATACACCAGTTTCCATGCCTACAGATCCCATAAGGGGTCATTTAACCCTTCCACGCCTTAGTGTTTCTATTTTTTAAGAGACAGGGTCTAACTCTGTTGCCCAGGCTGGAATGCTGTGGTGTCATAATAGCTCACAGCAGCCTCAAATTCCTGAGCTTGAGCACACTTCCCACTTCAGCCTTCCAAGTAGCGGGGACTACAGGCACATGCCACCATGCCTGGCTAACTTCTTAAAAAGTTGTTTTAGAGTCAGGGTCTCACTATGTTGCCCAGGCTAGGCTCAAACTCCTGGCCTCAAGCAATCCTCCCATCTCAGTCTCCTGAGTAACTGAGATTGCAAACATTACTACTGTGCCTAGCAGTGTTTCTGTTTAATGAATAAGACGGATTAGGTAGCTCTGATAGGCAACATGTATTAGCTGTTCATGCATTCTCTTCCTGGGAGCAGTCATTGTTAAAAAGGGTTCCAAAGAGAGGGCAATACTTAATAATGAATGAACATGAAATTCCAGACACTCAGGGTGATTTATCAGTCCCCATGCTAGTGTAGGAAGTGGTCTGGCAGGGACCCTCCATCAGACTAACCTCTTTAGTGATGATCGAGACAGCACCTGTGCAGCCTGGTTCATGGCCCTGACCCAAGCATTCATGTCTTCCTGGGTGTCAGCACTGAAGTAGTAGGTCCTCATGCCAGAATGCTCAGCCTGTGAGCCCACCACGGAGCTGTTATAGATGATAGCTCGCATCCCTGTGTGCACAGCCTGTAAGTGTGGAGATGGAAGTACAGATCAGAGAGAGGTTAGCACACATTTCCCGTCTAGGAGCAAAAACAAGGAGGCACTCTGGCCATGTTTTCCCCGCCTCTAGACTAAAAGCCCAAGCAACACTTGGACTTCTTTCCACACCTGGAAAATGTCACAGGATAGATTCTTCTTCCTTAGTGCAGTCAGGCCCAGTGATAGCTGTGTCTGTTCCCCACAATAAAAGCCCTATGAGTTGTACCTCTTTTTGATTTATCTTACTCCTGCCTGGAGTTTGGGGTGTGGGGCAGGCAGAGAGTCAAGGTTTATGTGAGAAATAGGCTTTTTTAAAAACACTCTTATTTCTTAGAAGTAGACTCTTGGGAATCCCTGTTTTGGTTCTTCTGAAGCCTGTGATTCCTGCTTTGGCTACAATCAAACACAAATTGAGTCAAAATCAGCTGCAACAGCAGGTGGCTTGGTGTGGATGTGCACTGTGCTTCACTGCTTGGGCATGCCATGTGGTGTGTGTTCATCAAAGCAGCAGCTGCTCTGTCTCTCCAAGAGAAGCACCACAGAGGTGGACAGAGCTAATAGTTGATTAAATATTCTCGCACACCTACTATGTACTTCTGCTTCAAGATGCTTTCATATGTATCCACATGAAGAATCTGGAAAAAGGTACTGGGAATGACCACTAAAAAGCAACTGAGGATTTGCAAACTAGAGCACCAATTTCCCCCCTTGTGCTCTAATAAAGCAGGGATCTGTCCTTTGAATTTGCAAAGAAAATTCATCTCAATGAATCCACCAAGGAACAGGGTGTGGAAAGAGGAAGATTTACTGAGTACGTGTCTTCTGGGTACTTCCACAACTTTAATCTCATTTTAATCCCACAGCCACTGTTTCTCAGCCTTTTGGCCAAGCTCAAATGTAATCCCCAAAGACTTGAGAGGTAGAAAAAGAATCTGTGTTTTACAGATGTTTCACAAATCTCTGAGATGCCAAGTAACTTTCCCAAATTTCCACACCTGGTAATAGATTCTCAGATTCTTCACAGCACTTACCATTATCTGATGTTATTTATTTTACATACTTGTTTATCACCTGTTTATCATCTGTCCCCCCCAAAAAATTACATGCAACATGGTTACCCCAACTGTTTGCCCAGCAGCAATGCTCAACCCTAGAAAGGAGGGTTTTCTAAGCAAGACTTTCAGGCTCCAAAAGATCAGACTGAAAACCATGGGACAAACGTTTTCAGAGCTGGCAATAAGCAGGAGGCTCTAAACTTTAAAACAGAAATGTTCCTAAAAATGACACAATAAGCATCAGTCAATTCACACGACCTCCTGCTCCTTGCAATGTGTGTGCAGTAGGTGACCAAGACATGGAAGAAAAAGCAGGGAGGAAAAGATAAAATAATTGTCCCCTCTCCTTGTAATACAACTGAAAGAGGACAGAATTCAGTACCCAGTTCTGCCCCCATCATCTTCCAACTTTGTTACTTTGGGCAAGTTTCTTAAACTCTCAAATCCTCACATCCCTAAGCTATAAAATGAAGCTAATAATACTGACCTCACCATGAACATTAAATGAAGTTACATGTACAAAAGTTCTTCCCAAATCATAAAAGGTTTTACAGATACAAGGCAATACTGTTCCATGCAACATGAAGAGGGGGAGGATCCCAGAATCACCAATCCATAGCAATTACTGAGTGGTATTCGATAGGGTCACTCAAGGGAAAGAGGACAGCTCAAACCTGACAATGAGCAAAGCTGAAGTATCAGCTCGTTACTGTACTCCCTGAGGAAGGAAAAGTAAAAGGAAGATGAGACTGACTTTCCATCCATCAGCACCACCCTGGCCTCCTGGTTAAGACACTGATGCAGACTATCACTTTGTGAAAGCCTTTCCCAGACATAGGACCAACGGCTAACACCTGGACTCCACATACCACGCTTTCCCCTCATAGGTACTCAGTAAATCTTCTTTCCACACCATCTGCTATGTATATTTAGTGAGATTTTTATTTGCAAATTTAAACAATAGGTCCCTGCTTTCCTTTAACCCTTCCAGGGAACAGTGGGTTTCTTATCTTTGCTTTCCCATGGTCCTATTACTATCTCTGGCTGGAAAATATGACTTCTATTCAATCTCTGCTTTGACACCTACTATCTAGTACTTGTCTTGTGTCCCTAACATGGGGATAGCCAATGAACAAGTATAGAACGGGCAGGAGCTCCCTGCTCCAGCTTTACCTCATGTCCTGAGCAGCCATGAGAGGGCTGCTGTGCCCTGGGGCCACTGGCACCAAGGCTGCTTGCTTCAGTGCTCTCTGAGACTTCCACTACAACTGCCAATAAAGTGGGTCTTCAACCCACCCCACCCTCACCATCCTTGGGGGACCCCAAAATGCAGAAATGAATTCCTGCAATGAAGGAATCTGTAGAAGTCACCAATAGAGAAGGCCTTGGGACACCCTAAGTTTGAGCCTAACCACCACCTTCCTAGAGCCTCTCTCTACCCCTAGCCTCATAGGGGCTAGAAGACATCAGAGGATTGCCAGCAATTATCCCCACCCCACTCCCTCCAAATGGTATGGCCACAGAGGAAGCAGGAAAGGGGTTTTACTGGTGAAAGAACCTGCCTAAGAATCTTCAATGATTTAGAAAATAAAGCAAAGTTCATTCTAATTGTTTTTCAACAAGATAAACAAAGTAGACAAACCTGGCGATCTCTTCAACATGCAGGTCCCTAAACAACTGATATAAATCCATTACAAGGGGTCATCAATTGCATGCAATGGCTGGATAATAGTTAGACTGTGGCTGATTATGTAGCCCCCACATGTAAAAAAAAAAAAAAAAACATAAGAAGGGCTATGCTCAATATGTAATCACAAGACTGGGAGTGAGGCCAGGCCCGGTGGCTCACGCCTGTAATCCCAGCACGGTGGGAAGCCAAGGAAGGAAAACTGCTTGAGGCCAGGAGTTTAAGGCTGCAGTGAGCTATGATTGTACCACTGTTCTCTGGCCTGGGTGACAGAGAAAGAGCTGGTCTCTCTTTTAAACAAAGGAAAATAACACTTTAGTGATACAAAAAGAACACAGCTGTGCATCTCCAAAGCTCAGATTCAAATGAAAGTACTAGGGATGTGATATTATCCTTATTTAAAGGATAAGATTAATTCATAACTTCATTAATCTATGTCTGAAACTCTTTAGCATCTTAATTCTTCCCCCTCACTACAAAAAAGCAGCTGCTTGGCACCTGTAGCACAGTGATTACGGTGTCAGCCATATACACTGAGGGTGGCAGGTTCGAACTTGGCCCGGGCCAACTAAACAACTGCAACCAAAAAATAGTTGGGCGTTGTGGCAAGTGCCTGTAGTCCCAGCTACTTGGGAGGCTGAAGCAATTGAATCACTTACATCAAAGAGTTTGAGGTTGCTATGAACTGTAACCCCACGGCACTCTACCGAGGGCAACATAGTAAGACTCTGTCTCAAAAAAAAAGAAAATCTATAGAAAAAAATTTTTGGGAGGGGCTTTGAATCATAAACGTATGATGCATGTACACATACAATTGGAACATTTTTTTCTCTGGATTAAAGAGTAAAACTTTCTGGCTCAGCACCTATAGCTCAGTGGCTAGGGTGCCATCCATATACACTGGGGCTGGTGGGTTCCAACCCAGCCCAGGCCTGCCAAACATCAGTGACAACTACAACAACAAAAGAAGCCAGGCATTGTGGCAGGTGCCTGGAGTTTGAGGTTGCTGTGAGCTGTGATATCATGGGAGTCTTCCGAGGGCAACATAGTGAGACTGTCTCAAAAAAGAAAAAATAAATTAAAATTAAATAAAGAGTAAAACTTTCTTTAAAAAAAAAAAAAAAGTAGCTGCTTTTATGAAGGTGGTTTTTAGTCTCTTAAGGTGGAACTGCTACAATAGAGGGAAAGGGGAGGTACCTTAAAGGAGTACTTGCGACTTATGCGATCCTCAGGGCCCACTGGTGAGATCACATAGCTGGGTAGAGGGATGCTCCCGAGGACTGCTTCTTCTCGGCTGTCTTTGAATGGAAAAACACATCAGAACCACCTTCTGGGCCTCTTCCCTGGGCTGGTCTATCCACTGCCCTGCTTTAGGGCCCCTTCTACCTCCCAAGGACTACAGCAATCTCCTCTTAACTGATCATATACATGCTCCCTGGGCACGTCTGTGCTATTGCTGGAACCACAAAGGTAATTCCAACAGGGCCCTCTCCCTGAGAGGTGAGAAAGGCATGTAAACACACTCAATTCAACCTGCTAACACCTGAAATTGAGCCGGTGCTCTGGGGACACAGAGGCAAGAGTGACACACAGTCTGGGAAAGTCGAGAAGGCTTCAGAGGCAATCCTTAAAGTGTTCTCAAGGATGAGGAAGGGTGCCTGGATGGAGCAAATCTCACAGGCCATGTCACAGCATGTGTGACAAATCCTACTTTCTACTTCTATTCTCTCCTTCCTCCAAACCATCTCCATTACCAGAGGTAACTTACTGCCTAATGACAGAGTTGGTCCTGTTGCTCTCCTACTCAGAGCTACCGGCTGATTCCCCCCAGATACAAAACAAAGCCCAGATTCCGCTGCCTCTTTGTGATAGCCCTTTCATTTGGTTCTTTCTCACTTCCTGAGCTTTATCTCCTAGTACATCTCAAGATGCACCTGGCCACATTCTTCTGCTTCTAGAACTTTACTCAAGTTGCTTCCTCTTATAATAACACCCATCTCCTCAAAGCTCTACCCAGTCATAAAAGCCCAACTCAAATCCTATCTCTCTCTTTTTAATGGAGATGCCTTGCTATATTTATTGTTATTTTTATGAGTCATTGTCATATACATATATAATTTTATAGCACTCTGTTATGACAGTAATAAAGTAAACCTTGAGAGTAATGTGAGTAATACTGATTAGTACTACGCTAAACAGTCTCAAATTACATAGAAATTCTTGTGTCACAGTTACAAAGATTTTTAATCTCTTCTTTTGCTTTAATAAGTCACTTCAGATATTCAATTTCTCTGACATTACTGTGAGCTATCACTCTTTAATTTAGTAGAATCTGGAAAACTAAATACAAAGTTTACTTGAATTGTATGTAAAGGCTCGTCAGTAGGAAAAGAAAAAAAAAACCTTTTATCAAATCCTATCTCTTCTAAAAAGCCTCTCCCGGCATGGTGGAATCGTCCAGATTCTCCAACTTAGAATTCACTTCTCACTCCCTCTCACCTGCCGAAGAACTATGGATGTCTTGTAAAGCAGCAAATCACAGTGTAGTCTCATCTTAAAAGTAAGCTGTCTATCTCTTCCTCCACATTTTGAGACCTCTTTCTCAACAATGCACAGTTCCTAATTTTATAGACTGGGGCTCCATAAAAGCTCAGATGGCCAATTTAATTCATTAGTTGCCCATCTAATATTATAGAGGATAAATTCAGGTGACAGGTCACACCACACTTCTCATCAGTCCAGACTGCCTTAAGGGTGTGCCTATGTCCCAAGTGGGGCAGAAGCTGAGATGACTCTGGATCTTGAGATCCTAAGCAATAGGCAAACTGGATTCTATTTATTTTAATTCAATAGATTAAACTTCCTGTGTTAGGACTGGTAAAACTAGAGTCACCAACCACCCACAGATGTAAAAGTGAACACTTTGGCAGGGTAATAGATTCTTATTTAGCTCAGACCACAAGTTCAATCACTGAATTTGAGAAGACCACCATTTGTATCCCCTTACCACTAGGTCCAGTACAAAGAGCCCTTGGTGGCCAGACCCTCAGCTCACCTTTATAGTAAAACAAGCAATAGTCAGCAAGCACAAACCACCTTCTCTTCCACAGTCTCATCCCAGAACTGTCCTGCAAAGCAAAGCAAATGAGTCAGGCCAATATCTGAGCATACTGTTCCCCCTCTACAGTCACGTGCACACGTATTCTAGAAGCAAGACTTGCCCATATTCACTTTCTTTTACTAAATTAGCTACTGAATAGCTACTCTTTGAACAGGACATTAAAATTCAGATTCAATGACAATTTATCCCCAGGAGTTTATATTTTATTTTTGTCTCCTAGAAACTAATACAAGCCATTCTTGTTTTAGAGAGCAAAATGTGAATTCAAAAAAATAGGTTTCCCATGAAGAAAGGAATCAGCTCTCAACAAAAAGGAAATTTGGATTTTTTTTTTCTTATTTAGGTGCTAAGCTATAAAGTATCTTCATTTATGCTAACTGGAAAATTGAAATTACTTGGGATTTAAAACAGTTTAAGTTATCTAATTAACAAAGGCAAGGTTCTAGTTGACTGAGCTCAGTTCTATACCATACGGCCCGATTTTGCTGTTGTGTCTTCCTTCCAGTCAATAAAAAAAGATTTGGATTCTCTCTGCTATCAAATTGTCTCATAATAAAAATCTACCTTTACTCAACTGAACTGTAAATCTTTCCATTTGTTAAGAGTGTTTTAAATAATTGTGAATATTCAAAAATACTTGGCCAAGGTAGGAAAGTAGTAATGTTTTAGGGTCAGTTTTCTCCCAAACCTAGGAAAACTCCAGAGCTTCCTTTAGCTTTAGAGATAACCGTTAAAATACGTCTTCCTTCTGCAACAGTTTTTGACAGCCTTGAATTAAAAAAAAAAAAAAAGTTGACAATTTCTAAACTTAAACACAATGTGGATTGTTCATCCTCTTCTTACTAAATGCTAAAATCAAATTTAACTTGATGATTTCAACAATTTATCAGTTTTATCTCCTGCAAATCAACCGGATTTTGAAGGTCTTGGCACATGGTATTTGCTTTGTCTGGAGAACTCTCTTCTATCCTTCTACGCCTGGTTCAAACGTCACTTGCTGTGGGACATGTACACAGATCTCTGTTACAGCTACGGCACAGCCAGTAAGCCTGGGCTAGGAGGTAGGAGTTGGGGAGAAGAATTATTCACAAGCCCCTTCCTCTCCCTCTCCATTTCAAAGGAACATCCTCAATTTAATGGGAACAGGGATACAAATAGGAGAAATGACTCTGGTAAGAAAAAAAGATGTAAGAAATGCATCTTACATGAAGATGTAAGAAAACAGAGGGGGAAAGATCTGTAAGGGGAGAGTGGGAACAATGAAGGGTGATGCCAGAGAGTCTGACAAGAGACTGGAAAGCTGTTAGAGCTGCAGTGGGAACAGAACTAGGGAAAAAGATTCCAAGGGGACTTTCGGGATTTCTTCTGCTTGGTGTACAATGTAATTCCCTCCTCTGCCTTTCCACAAAGGCTTCACTAAAATTGATATTGTTGCTCTGTGGGTTTTTTGGGTGTGATGCTATGTGAGAGGTTGGGGCTGGAGGATGACTTAACACATGAGAGATGTGCTATCTGCTTCCCCTGGCGGATGAGTTTCTCAAGGGCAGGAGCCATGTCTTACTCATCTCCTGATACCTGCTCTGAGAGCGCTTACAGGACAAGCACTGGGAATGAATGAAAGCAAGAAGAGAAGAGGGGTGAAAGAGACAAGGCCTCTGGTGCTGGGAACTCACAGCTCAGCCATGGCAAGAGGACAAGAGGCAGATCAACCGGCCATTGGGTTAGTGATGACGGACGGCCTCAGCAAAGACAGAGCCAACAGGCCTTCCTGACTATGTACTAGGGGGATGGGGAGATCTGGAGATGCTGCTGAAGTTTCTACCCTGAGTGCCTGAGAGAACAGTGGTACCATCACTCAAATCCAGAAAAAGCAGTCTGGGGGAGAGAGAGAGAGGGGACTGAGGAATGAATGAGCTGAATCTGGCTGATGTGGAATGTGAGATACTAGTTACCTAGATGTGTGTGCTAGATAAAGGAAAGAGGAAAAGATGCAATTTTTCAGCCAAATGATGATAAAGACTCTTTGACATCAGGAAAGCTGGCAGTAGATTGGCAGTAAGCCTGGATTCATGCTGACCCACACGCACTATGGCCCGGGTACCAGGGCAGCCAATAGCTCCAGAGGCCAAGGTAGTCAAGTTAGTTTGGGGAAAGTTATAACCACTGAGCAGACAGCGCACTCCTGAGAACAAATAGCAAATCACTCAGTATGGTGGGCAGAATCAACCTGGGCCCCAGACAAACTCAGGAACAGAAAGCTTATGTGCCTATTCCTGGCTTCCTAGGGGAAGAACTGTTCCCTCCCCCACTCTCAGCAGCCCTCAGAGTGCTTACCTGCTTGTGCAGCCAGCCCCTCACCACCACCGGAACATTGGGGTTCCTCCTAATTGCCTGGTCCCTCTTCCCGAAGCTGTGGACTTTATTGCTGGACTTTATAATCTGCGAAAAAGTAGACTTGAACTCTAGCAGCAGGGGATTTAGGGAGGCACAAAAAAGCCCTTGCCTGTTAGGAGGGCTGCCAGCTCTCTCTGCCTTACTCTAAGCGGCAGCACCCTTTGATCAAAAGAACAGCAACTGCATGCCCACGGCTACAGTATTATAATTAAAAGGAGAGCCTAAGACCCAGCAAAACTCCCAGATGGGTCACAGAGAAAAAAATTTAAGGAGATTTTCAATCAACTTTCAGTAGCAGCTGTTAGCTCTAATATGTCCTATGGCTTCCTCAAGCAAAGCTACTTTTTGGTCACAGATTTTGCCAATTTCCAGATATTTTCCCCTCCTATCTGGGTTTACTCGCTCTCTCCATGATCCTGGTTCTTTTTCCTGCTCCTAAGTCAGTGTTCCCACACCTTGAGTACAAACACTTCTGGGCCATTTCAGAGACACTCTTCCTCAGGGCCATTTGTCACCAAATCTCCCAACCATGTCAGGAAAGTGAAGAACATGCTTAAGCTCTTAGGCATCACTCCTGGGACTGTCAGTAACTATTTTCTTGAACAAGTGTTACAACTCCTCTTGGCCTCAATATCCTGATCTGTCATTTGGGGAGACCACTTCTTACTGGTGTCCCTCACAACACTGAGAAAAGATCAAATGGACTTCCTGTTACAAAGGGGCTTAGCAAAGTATAAAAGAAGGGAAGGAAGGAACAAGTGGCCTGGAGCTTACCTTGGGTCCAGGCTTGGCCTCCAGGGTGGAAGTGGTCCCAGCTGTGGACGTTTCACTGACCATGCTGGACGGTCTTTGGTTTCTTTCTTGCTTTGACATATGTGGATTTGGCCTGTGGGGGAGACACAGGGAATCCAGTGAGTAAGTGCCAAGGTGCAGAGTGGGAAGTGGAGTCAGATTTGTTCCAGATTGGAACTAGTCGCTGAGTTCCTTCTCTTTTGGAGACCACCCGATTCCAGACTGCAGCCAGAGGGCCAGGACGCCAGCCTACCCATATGCTTCAGGGAAATAAGAAAGACAGATGGCACATCCCTACAGCTTGACAGCCTGACACCCTGCAAAGGGATCCAGACTGTCATCCCTGACTCTTGTCCTAAGGCCCCCATACTCACTCCCTTTATCAGATATCTGTGACAACCGTCCCATCTGATGGGGATGTACAATCATACCACTTTTCTCAAGAAGCAAAGCAGCCCAAACCCTTTACACACACACACCTCCATTTCCCTGGCTCCCAAAAGAAGCTGTTTATAATTAGCAACAAGAAATCACTAGCGCACACATCCACACCCCCAGATACACACAGAGAATCACTTACATAAACGCCAGTGGGGCTTGCCTCCCAAAATAGACTACTCAACAAAGAGACCTATTCCGGGAGCACACTATTTGCCCCAAAATAGAGCCATTGGACATATTAACCCTTTGTGCCATGCTTGGAGAGCAGGAAGAAATGAAACAAGCCTTGGGTGCCAAAGAGGATCCCCAGGACTTCCCTGTCAGCATCCAGCAACATGGAGCTTCCCACTGAGAAGCTTCCCTGGAGGGCCAGCACTCTGGCAATGTTTCAGTATGACGCCCAGGAGACACCAGAGAGAGTCCTTCTCACCTAATTCCACAGAACCTCAACATTTGCCAGAGTTTTTCAAAGCAGCAGCAACAAATGCCTCCACACACATTCAATATCTGTCCTTGAACAGTTCGATGCCTGATTCCAAGGATCAGCAAGCTGTTCCCAAAACAAAAGTCTCAGGGTTCTGCCAATAGGCAACAGGATTCAGGCAAATGGAGACTAGGAAGACCGTAGTAAACTGAGGCTCTATGCCTAAAAAGAAAATCTGCTCTGGAGGCCCGGGCCAGGACCCGGAGATGAAGCTGGGGAATCTGGGCAGGATGCGGCTGAGGGAAGAAGTACTCTGGATGTCCTTCACTCTGCTCACTTTCAGAGAGATGCAACAGGAAGGGAATCTTAGTTTGCACCCTGGAGATGTGTTGCTTCCTTCAAAGACCACTGCTGCTCACAAGAAAAATAATCCATCCTGCTCCCTGAGACATAGCTCTGATATCTTGCTCCATGATGGAAGTTCTCTGCAGAAGTAGCCAGGATCTCTGTGCCCTCTAAACAGTGCCAGCAGCAGGACCACCGTTGCAGGCACCCTGGGGATGAGGCCAGAAGGATGCTCGGCAGCTAGAGGTGCAAGTCCTACTAGGCAGAAAGATCTCTGGCTCCTTATCAGCTCAGCCACTGACTCTAGATTCCCTGCCCCCAGCCTCCGTCCCAGCCAGACTTTTGTTACTGTTCCCCACTCAGAGGCAGAATGTCACCGCGCTCACTGTTGGCAGAGGCTGTGTGCAGTAAGAGATAATCACTGGTGAGGGGTGGGTAGGGGCTCTGACTGCCTGCCTTGCCTTGTCCACCCCCTGCCTCCGGGCAGAACTATGTCCAAAACATCCTCCCAGAACCTGGTCTTGCCTGACTCTTCTGATTTCCAGAGGTTGAGACAAGGAAAAAAGAGTTCTCAGGTTGCCTTCGTTACGGCAACTGTGTACCTCTAAGCCAAAATTCAGGACACAAGGGCCAGCCATAAAAAAAGAGTTGTTTGAGATTTTATCAAGGGTAATTTGTTCCCACTTAAGATACAAATAGAGGCTTATTATAGAATATTTGAGAAATATAAGGAAAAGCTGAAAGGAGAGAAAAACATCCCTACAGTCCTGATATTGAAAGGGAAAGCATTTATAACACTTGGTATCATTACTTCTGTTCTTTTTTATGCCTTTTTCAGAGGGGGAAATAGGAGAAGGGCAAATAAAGGTGCTTTTTGTTTATATATATTTGTGTTTTTACTGTGTTTGTGATTTTGTATCTTCATTTAAATATTAAATATTTTCGCCATTATTTTAAACTAATTCATATCATCAACTGGATGTGCTATTCCTCTTCTGTAGGACAAAGAAAAGAGCATCTGCATTTGTGACTGCCTGCCCCTGGAAATCCAGGACAAATGGCCACTTTTATCATTGCTGTACCTTACCATTTTGAACTCTAACTGTAATTGCCCTCCCATGCATCCCAACCCTACATCCCCCTGCCCCACCCCGACTTCCGGGATGCTGGCTGGGGACCTCCCAGCCAGTAGTATCAGAAGAAAGATGGCTGTCCCACAGCCTTAGGTAAATGAGGAAAGAGGGTACCACTTCCATCTAGGGAATCAGCAGGGAATAGATTTTGGCTAGACAGGGACTGGTTGTGTCCCTTACATCCAGGAGGGGCAGTGGTAGGCAGGGGGAAAAAAGAATGGGAAAAAACACACAAAGACAACTCTATTCCTCATAGACTATACCATTCAGCCACACCCAGAGAAAGCTTATCAGATGTGACTAAAGTTCAAACTAAATCTGCCCCAAGGAGGGGACTGTGTTGTCTCTTCACCAGGGGTCCCCGTGGGCAGAGACAGCTCCCAGTTCAAGCCACAGACTCAACTATTACCTGAAAGTCCCTGACTTGGCTCCCTGAAATAACAAGGCACCCACAACTACTATTTGTCTAAATAACAAGATCTACCCTCAGAGGCTGTTCCTATGAAGCTCCTCAACATGGGTCATGATCTCTCAAGTCTTCTAAGGATGAGCATGACTTTCAGAAATAACCACAAGTTATCTGGAATTACAACTAGTTAAAAAATAAAGTGGAAGTCATGCCTGGGAATACCATTTGGTATCCAAAAATGAGTTTATGGAAAAGCTAAAAAAACTGGCTTGATGGAAACTTTTAGAGATGGTTTACATCAATGGTTTGAGCAATGGAAACATCAATGGTACATGCGTATAGCCTCTTGAAGAGACAACAGTGAAAGGGACATCACTCACTTAGATTCTAGTACATTTGCTTTTAGCTAGTTACACCTTACAGGTGTATTTCCCACTTAAGAGCCTGGGGGGACAGACACTCATTTGTCAACACTCCTAAGACAGTGCACTCCTCAAAGAGTATTTTACTGACAAGTCTCTCCCAAGAACTGTCTCCTCTCCTCAGAGAATAGCTTGTGCCCCTGAGCTGGGCAACTGTGAAAGGGGCTTAGTTCCTACCAGCTTGACTTTAGGCACACTGAGTCACTCACTTCAGATCCAGGGAGAAGAAACCAAAAAACCTGCACACATAGACTCTTGGTGTCATCAAACAAAATGAATTCACTTAAAAGGCTGTTTGTCAGGTTTCTGTCTATCCGGATCCCAAAGTATCGTGGGATACTCTGAACAAAGACCTCCCTTTCTTTGGCTTGGGCTACATGAATGCTGATTATTTTGTTGGAGGGGTGTGGGCTGAAGTTGGAAACAGTGAGCTAGAGTGTTAACTCAACTGCCTGGCATCTGAAATGAACGAAAGAAGTCAGAACTAAACAAAATCAGTCTAGGGAAGCCCAGTTGGAAAGTGGCGTGATTCTACTCCGAACTTTGTTATGGATGCATCAGGTGAGCCTGGGCAGGAAGTCACTTTCTCTGTCCCTTCATTCCCCGCGTATAAAAGGAGAGCCTCTGCTTCCTGCATATCTGGTACTAAATGCATATAATATTGACAGAAGTAAGAAAAGAAGGTTATAAATACAGAGCCACTTTTTGTTGCTGCTGTTGCATCTGAATTTAGATGAGTTTGGTTAATGGGACTGTCAAGCTGCCTCTCAATCAACAGTGTGAACTGAAGCAAACTGAAGTGGGCTCATGACCAGACTATCCCCTGTCCTTTCTGTCACAAAAGGGAGGTCATGAAGCCAAGCATCACCAACCCTTAAAGACAGATATGCAAGGCCAAGCAAGCTGGGGTATACTTGTCCAGAACATACTGCGTGTCAGGCACTTTCCTACATTATTCTACTTAACCCTGCAAAGTCAGTTTTAGCATCTCCATTTGTAGATGAGGAAAGAGACTCAGAGAGATCAATGATTGCAGAAGACAGAAGCTGGTCTTCAAAACCTGGCTCTGCCCTGAGAAATCATCCCATGGCAAGTCCCAAGGTCTGAGAGAAGCAGGCATTTGCTCTTCTCAGCTCCAAGACCAACCCCTAAGCTGAGAAGACCATGGGTGATAGAAAGAAAGAGCCCAGCGTACCTGGATCTCAGCCAAGCCCTGCAGCTTTACTGACTCCTCCACAAGTCACATGAATTCTCTGGGCCTTGGTTTCCAGTTTTCCAAAATGGGTGAAAACCACCTCTCATCTCACAAAGTAGTTATGTAGATTGAAACGGCACTTTGAAAACCATGAAATGTTGCTTGAAATAAAAAGCATTACTTACAATTGTTACTAGTGGAGACCCCAGAATTTAAATCCCAGCCACATTTTATTTTTATTCCTAAGGCACTTCTCTCTAGGAAGCTCAAGGTACCAAACCATTAACTCTAAACAATAATCATTTCCTGTAAACATCTCTATACACATCTTATCTGAGACTTTTTAAAAGTATAGTGGGACTTGGCTCCCACTCTTCCCCAGGAAATCATTTAGGCCAGAGTCATCAAGTATGTGACGGGAGGTTAGAAAGCTTTGGGGAAATAGTAATCCTTTACTGAGAAGTTCTCAATAAATGACATCTGTCTTCATTAATTCCTTTTCTTTCCTTCTTTTTTTTTTTCTTTTTGAGACAGAGTCTCACCCTGTTGCCCTGGATAGAGTGGGGTGGCATCATCATAGCTCATAGCAAACTAGAACTCTTGGGCTCAAACCATCCTCTTGCCTCCTGAGTTGCTGGGACTATAGGCATGTACCACCACACCCAGCTAGTTTTTTCTATTTTTAGTAGAGATAGGGTCTCACTCTTGCTCAGGCTGGACTGAAACTCCTGTGCTCAAGCAATCCACCTGCCTTGGCCTCCCAGAGTGTTGAGATTACAGGAGTGAGCTACTGTGCCTGGCCTTGTCTTCCATTAACTCCTTGAAAAAAAGGCCCCAAATTCATACTTCATCCTCAAAGATTCTACGCACAGAGAGCTCAGCTAAAATTATTGATGTAAGAGGAGGGGTAAAAGAGAAGAGGGCACATTCTCAAACACCAGCGAGAATTTGGAGCTTACACCCAACAAACAAGGGTTTGGGGAAAGCAATGAACAATGGAAATTAGAAGACAAAAAGAAAGTTCTTATCCCAAACAGGCAGATATCTCCACACCCACTTTTCCCAGAGAAATAGAGACACACACAGACCGCCCGCCAACGCTCACTGTAAACACCCAACACCCCAGGGGGGAGGCTGTCTGACACAGGTTTTCATTCAGCAACTAAAGCCTCATTACTCAACTATGACTTACTGTATTCCTTCCCATCACCCTCAATGCCTCTCCTAAACACAGGTTCCAGTTTCTTCCCTCACCCTACTCCAGGAACTGGAAACCAAAAGCACCCCTCACCAGGCATGAAAATAACTGCAATAAGTCTTGTGCTAAACCCATTCCCCTGTCAATATCAGAAAATTGCCCTGAATGTGGCACAAGTCCCTACCCTGTTGTATGACCCTGGGCTGGTCTTTTCCACTGTCCAAGCTCTGTGTCTTAATCTGTGCAGGGGGAGAACCAGACCTTGACCCCTACTGTTCTTTCCACCTCTGCTTTGCTGTTGCAGAGATTCTAATTCTAATCCATACCCCTCAGAAAGCTGCCTTCTAGCCTACCTGCTCCTCCTGGTTTACAGCAGACATTTCTCTCACTAGACAATGATTTTCTTTTCTTTCATTCTTTCTTTTTTTTTTTTTTTTTTTGAGACAGAGCCTCAAGCTGTCCCGCTGGGTAGAGTGCCCTGGCATCACAGCTCACAGCAACCTCCAACTCCTGGGCTCAAGCGAGTCTCTTGCCTCAGACTCCCAAGTAGCTGGGACCACAGGTGCCCACCACAACACCCGGCTATTTTTTGGTTACAGCCATCATTGTTGTTTGGCGGGCCCAGGCTGGATTCGAACCCGCCACCTTAGGTATACGTGGCTGGAGCCTTAGCCACTTGAACCACAGGCGCCAAGCCTAGACAATGATTTTATAATGGAGATCTGAGCAGTTCAGGGGGAGGTAAAAGAAGAGGCCAAGAAGAGAAGTCACAAGAAGAAAAAAAATTCTGTTTGCGAGAAGCAGCTTCCCTTTTTAACACAACAAAGCCACCACTACGGCGTTTTTACTCAGCACAGACAGAGCAGAAGACATGGTCACTGTGTGGCAAAGACTGCGTCCCCAGTGGCCGCCTTTGAAGCAGCAACACCAAAAGCCAAGCCAATACCCAGGTGTTTGAACTGAGGTCCTCATCACCATCTCTTCCCCTACCTGCGACCATCATAAACACTACCTCCTAGACCAAAGAGGAAAACCGAACAGTCAAGTTTCTGCATCTGCTTGCCAGGTGTTCCCATGCTTCCTCATTTTTTTCTGCTGCCATGGCAACCTAATGCAACAGGCAAAGCTAGTCCAAGACAGTCAATGTCTAGAGACAAGGTGCTAGCTATATCAGCTGCAGACAGCAATGCATCAGCCTCACAGCACAGGGCTTAGTAGCCGAGCATTGGGGCAGACTCCTCTGGGAGTTCAGGAGTATCCCCGTACAGTGCTCTAAATCTCTCAATGCCAGCTTTACCAACTTATAGCTGCAGGAGAACAGGAGACAGCCATCTCCTAGCAGCAGGAGATACCCCACCCCCCAGCCCAAAACCAGCACATGCTTTAGCAAAGTCTGCAAAATGAACCCCCTTTAGCAACAAGATCAAAGATTAGGAAGATAATTCTTACCTTCAGCAAGGTAGTATCTTGCTAAGTGGTATCCTCTAAACACCACTTACAACATTCCAGACAATTCCAACTTGTGTTTCTTTTCCAAATAATCCAATGAGAAAACTGAGGGATGCTCAGACCTCAGTGGAAGGAACAAGCTAAACTCACTGTGATGCTGGCAAAGGCAGACCAAGCAAGGGTACCCTCCCACTCAGGAACCACCAAGGTGATCTTGCATGCCTTGCAACTGGCTGCTCGGCACAACAGCAGGCTTCTGAACTTCCAAAGCACACACTCTCTCAACCCTAGGCCCCACCTCAACATCAAATGCTTGGCAGAGCCTGGGGATCAGTGTACACAGCCTGCTGTCAGTCAGCCGCCAGCGTCACTGCTCGGGAATGTTTCCCTCCTCTTCCCGAGAGCTGCAGAGGCGTTTGTCAGCGGCTTCCTGGGCAGCCCAACACTGTAGAGAAAACACTCCTGTGTGTGAGCACCAAACACCAAACCGCAGTCCAGGAAGTACCCTGTGCCAAGGACTACCCCTTTAGGAGGCCCCTGTGTATGGCCCTTTTGGCTACAAGGGGCCTGGCTTAAAGAGGAAAGAGTCTTAAGAAGAGAAGCAAAATTTTCTGCAGAAAAAGATGACCGAGGAAGTCCAGCATCTTTCTAGCAACTGTGACGCTATTATAGACTAAATTTTATCACTACAATATAAATACAATTAAAATTTCTATGCAACAGTAGCCTACTCTGTGTCAACATATTGAGTAGGGCCAGGGAAGAGGATTTTCTCCTGAAGACCAATGAAATGAGAGGTGGCATGGCATAGTGTTTAGAAGAATAGCACTTAGGGCCAGACACCTCAATTCAAACCCTGACTCTGTCACTTACTAGCTGTGTGAGCTTCAGCAAGACTCTTAACTTCTCTGTGCTTCACATATATGATAAAAATGGTATCTTCCTGATAGTATTGCTGTGAAAATTAAATTAATATAGGTAATGCAGTTACAAGTGTATCTGGTAATTAATTCTTCTAAGTGTTAGGTATAAAAATAATAATAGTAATACTATGTAGTATTATAATTTTAACAACCAACTCTAATTTTAGGAGGTAGGTTACCTCATTTGATGCTGAAGATGAAATTCTGGATCCTGACACAAGGGAAAATATCTTTCCTAGAAAATTATGGGCTGGGTTGAAATTTGCCTGACTACAACTTTCAGTCACTGATCTGACACCTGCCCTGAGCAACCACATGATAAATGTGCCCCACTTTCACCTGCCAGCCCTTGTTGAAGACTTTTACCATATCTTCCTTCATCTTCTCTCCTACAGATACCATGATGGTCCCCCTCCTCAGGGGAATCTCAATTGCTCAACACCCCTCTTAAAATTTAGTAGCCAGAACACAGCGTTTGAAGCTTGCCATGTCCTTGGTGCTCCACAAATTTGTATTCCATGAATGAATGAATGAAGAAAGAAAGGAAGGAATTCACAAACACATGATATACTAGAAACATTCTCTCCCATTCTCTATGCATTGTACTTTTATTAATATAGCCTGAGCTTATATTAGCTCCCCCCAAAAGGCATTTCCTATTGGCTTGAGGGTGAGAGGTGCCCCCTAAGGAGCAAGGCTATAGAACCCATTTACTTATGCCCACTATCCTTTGTGGCTCTAACAAAGAATTAGGTAGCATACCAGAGAAGGTGAAATGAGAAAACAAGTACTCTAGTCAAGCAGAAAAAGAAGGTTTTAGTGACAGGCTCAAAGGGTCCTGTTTTCCTTGATAAATCTGGAGTGTGGGTTATTAAGAGTAATTGTTAGTGCTATCCAACAAATATTTCTAATTCTCTCCCAGGTACACACTTCCCTGCTGCCCTTGATGTCAGAAGTGGTCCCATGACTCCCTTTAGCCAATGAAATGTGAATAGAAGAGCCAGTACACAATTCAGTAAGTTCCCTTTTTCTTGCCTTTGGCAATCGTGAAAGCACAGAATGAAGTATCCCTCAGTAAAGATGCCCTCATGTGACCTATGATAGACATGAAGCCAAAGTGAGAAATAAACCTTTATTATTTTAAATTACTGAGATCTATTTTTTGTTGGTGTCACAGCAGACTCTAGCTTATCCCAACTGATTCTATATTGCTCACAGGTGAACAAAACACCTAGCACCATGTCCTCTGGCTCCATTAGATCACAGCTTTCACATTATTTTTCTTCTCCACACCTCTAATCTGTAAAATGAGAAAGCATCTTTTGGTGGGTTTGCACCAGTTATTCCAAGCAGCTCAGGTGAGTCCTACTTGGCAACAGTAGGGGAGATGTACCTGTTAGCACCAACAGTGCCCCAAGATGAGTCACCATGGAGATGGGCTTTAAAAACAATGTTTTTTTCTACTCACAGAACAAACTCGAGATTATTCAACTAAAACCTAATTAAGATGGTCACTGCAGCCCAGAGAATGACAGGTATCTAGAGGACACTTATGGGTGAAGAGAAGAGCTTTGGAATAATTTGGGAGGAATGGGAACATTCGGGTTTTCTAAAATCAGTAGTTCTCAAACTTTTATCTGCATCAGAATCACCTGGAAGGCTTGTTAAAACACAAATTACTGAGCCCCACCCCGACAGGCTCTGATTTTGTACATGTGCTTTGAGAACTACTGCTCCAGAAGTTCTATCAGCTCTAGGAAATGGGGGGTGAAGGCAAGAAATCATCAGTGTGGCTACAATGCTCTAGGGTTTGGCCTTCACAGTTGCTTTTTGGAGAAGGAAAAGAAAAGAGCCAGTTTTCCTTTTTCTGCCAAAGACATTAGTCTGAGAGTTGACGTCGCCACCTCACCTTTTTTCCTCACCACATAACACAGTATACAACAAAATTAAGCTCCTCAAAGGGAAGAAAATAGGAATCTCATTCATTTGCATTCTTCAAATAAAACGGTTTTTGTGAGAGAAATCATGCCTCACTCAGCCGCCAGAGCTTCCCTAGGAGGTAAATCTGGGTGTATTGCAAGAGGAAGCAATTTAGGTAATTGGCTGCGGCCTCCCTCTCCAAACTTCTCTCCACACCCACTTTGACAAACCTCCACTACAATTCAGACTTCTTACCCTCTGACACCACCGGGCCTGGTCCTGCTCCCCTCAGCTGTAAACGACCCCCCTCCATGTGTATCTGCACACATTTATCTCCCTTTATCTAAATCCTCCCTCTTCCTCCAGTCAGGGCTGCACCTCAAGAAAGCCTTCCTTCTCCCTCACCCCCACTATAGTTAATCAATCACCAAGTCCTGTCAATTTTACCTCCCAAGGATCTCCAGAACCCATTCAGTTCTCTTCATTCTCAACTCTTAACTCAACCGGTGTAGATCCCCCAGGTCTACCCTCTAGGTCTTCACCTCAACTGGACAGATCTCTATTTAAATTACAACCCTTCCCCAGATGAGGAAGCCTTCCATGATCCCTAAGCCAAGCTGGAGTCCTCTTCATCAACTCCCATAGAACCCTGTTTCCTCTATCATGAACATTTCTCATTTGCAATCTCTTATTTCATTAACTGTCTTCCTAATGCCTCCTAATGCCATGACTGTGTACTACAATTCCTCATGTTGTAGTGACCCCAACCATAAAATTATTGCTGTTGCTACTTCATAACTGTGATCTTGCTACTGTTATGAATCGTAATGTAAATATCTGATATGCAGGATGTATTTTCATTGTTACAAAGGGGTCACGACCCACAGGTTGAGAACCACTGATCTAGGGGATGAGAGGGAAGGTACAGATGGAATAAAATTACCATGTTTTAGAAATTGCTGAAGATAGGCAATAAGTACCTTGAATTTATTACTATATCTTTCTACTCTTGTGTATGTTGTAAGTACCGAGGAAGGGTAAATGCTATAAAAATATATTACAAATACCAGTATTTTAAGATCATTTTTGGTTTAAGTAACTAAACAGAGAAAAAATGATTTGAAGAAGAAAAAAAATACTTAAAGCTAACATCCTTTATCAGCTTCCCCTCAAAATATTTTCTTCAAACAAAACTGTCACAGATGAGCAGGAGGGGACAGAGCCACTTATGCACAATTCTTACCCTCATCTCTGGGAAAAGAACTAATTGTGCTTGGGCTGTATGTGTAATTTTAAGTAAACAATCCCTCTGCAGAACTTGCCTCTGGGTACCCAAGAGGTCCTGCTGAAACAGAGCTGAGAAGCAGGAAAGTCCTAAGTCAGGAGAGGAGGACAGAAAGAAATTACAATGACCAGCTCTCCTCTCTTCTAAGCCCTGGCTTTGGATTCTTATCTGAGGCTTCCCTGGGAGGTGGGTTCAGCTCAGTCTGAAGCTATATGTGTATTTGTGTGTGTTATACACACACTCAACCTGACAATTAAGTTCGTGAACTCATCCTAGAAAGCGCTACAGACCTCACTGACTATCACTAAGGACACCTTTGAAGTACTCCCTTTGAGAAGCTATGCACTGATGCCAACACCTAGTCCTCCCTTCAAAGCAGTTTTGGAACTCTTCTTCTGGAATGACCATCAAAGCTGTTGTCTTATGGAGATCTGACAATTAAGTTTACAAATTGTAGGCTTACACTGGCAGCCCTGCACAAATAACTCAGTATAGTTTCAAAACTTTGGTATATCAATATCTCACAGCTGTGTTTGTGTCCATGTGTGGTGGTATCTTGATGAGTGGCGTTCATTACTGTTGTTTTGTGTTTTTTTTTGTGTGCTGTATGAAGACAGCTCTGATGGTCATGCCAGAAAGAGTTCCAAAATTCCTTTGAAGGGTGGACTAGGTGCTGGCGTCAGTGCCTGGTTTCTCAAGGTGACTACTTCAAAAATGACCATAGTGATATTTGGCAATGAGATATGCAGTACTTTTTCTAAAATGAGTTTGCAAACTTAATTGTCAGACCTTGTTGGGTTCTGTTGTTATTTTAAGTGATGGATGCCTGTTAGCTTTGAGCTCATGGGCTCAATCCACCCTTCCACTTTAATCTCCCAAGTAGCTGGAATTACAGGCACACACCACCATCCTCAGCTTTTCTGAGGCTGCACTTCACCAAGATGAGAGGGTCCTCTCAGAGCACAGCTAGTGTGTTTAGAGGTTACATCAGGGGAAAGGATTCATTCAGGGAACAGGGAACTTTTAAGAGGCTCTGACAATACCCATCACAGTACATTTCCACATCATCTCTTTTCTTCTATATGCTCCCTCTCCGAGGAATCTGGAGACTAGAAAATAAAATTGACCAACCCATTCCAAGCCCCTCTGGGAGAAAATACCCATGCAGTTTTGTTTTGAGCAAGTGCCTTTAAGCTCCCAAACTCTGCCCAGATAAGGGGAATATATAAACATACTTACTCTTCTTGAAGAATGAATTCACTATTCTCTGGAGAAAACTGCCCCGTCACAGGATGCCTGAATGCTGTGGTCTGCTGGTTATGGCTAAAGAAAAAGAGAAATGATGAATGAGAAATCATGTGAATGCAAAGAGTACAGACAACAACTGCCCAGCAATGTTGGGACCCTGGTCACCAGCAGTTCCTTACAAGGTGAGAAAAGTGGGCCTTTCCTCTGAGACACACTTCATCTGTCAGAGCCCTGCTACACCCAAAGCCAACAATTTTCCACTCAGGTGCCAAAGCCCACCTAAAGCAACAGGGATTTTCGTCCTAAGTAAATCTTGGCTCCAAGATGAAACTGCATCTTGGAGAGACATTCCATGAAGTACTTACTCCAATAAACTGAGATGTTAGACAAAGCTACTTTAAGACAGCACGAGCTAAAACAAGAACAAAGGAAAGCAGACAACACTCAACAGCTTCTAAAAACCATGAATTAGGGAGAGAATTCTAAGAATTAACCACCCACCCAGAAAATTTCCTTCTTAAAATTCTTCACCCTACTACAAAATGTCTTCACTTCAGTGGTGGGATATAAACGCATGGGCATGTCTCTGTAACACAACCTGCACAATTTCAACACTGTGAAGTTTCGATGGCCCTTTTGAAGTTAGGAGAATCTGCTTCCACACCAAGCTGACAGACATAACCAAAGCGTGTGGGTGTTTTGTGCATTAACAAAAGTTGCCTGGTTCTTTGAAAAGGAGGAGTTGGCTCTAAGACTGCTGGTTTTCTCCATGAATAAACTAAATTGACCTTTTTAAAAGAATATGATTTATTTAAAATTCCTTCAAAATCATAGTTATTTTACACATTTTAGAAAACATAGAAAGGAAAAAGTCACCCATGATCTCAACATGTGGAGATACTTGGGCATTTTCTCCTTCCAAATTTTTTTTTCTATTAAAAAAAAAAAATGTGATTTTTTTTTCCTGAAGATAAAAATCTACATCTTCCTATAGTTTCAGCTACTCAGAAGGCTGAAGCAGGAGGGTTGCTTGAACCAGGAGTTTGAGGTTGCCGTGAGCAAGGCTCATGCCACAGCGCTCTAACCCAGGCAACAGAGTAAGACTCTTGTCTTAGGCTCAGTGCCCATAGCACAGTGGTTATGGTGCCAGCCACATGCACAGAGGCTGGCTGGTCTGAACCTGGCCCAGGCCAGCCAAACAACAATGACAACTGCAACAAAAAAATAGCTGGGCGTTGTAGTGGATGCCTGTAGTCCCAGCTACTTGGGAGGCTGAGGCAAGAGAATCACTTAAGCCCAAGGGAGTTAGAGGTTGTTGTGAGCTGTGATGCTATATTAACATAGTAAATGTCCCATGCCATTAAGAATTCTTCATTTGGGCTTGGCGCCTGTGGCTCAAGCGGCTTAGGCGCCAGCCACATACACCTGAACTGGTGAGTTTGAATCCAGCCCGGGCCCACCAAAACAACAATGACGGCTGCAACCAAAAAATAGCCAGGCATTGTGGCAGGCACCTGTAGTCCCAGCTACTTGGGAGGTGGAGGCAGAAGAATCACTTGAGCCCAGGAGTTGGAGGTTGCTGTGAGCTGTGATGTCACAGCACTCTACCCAGGGCAACAGCTTGAGGCTCTGTCTCAAAAAAGAAAAAAAAAAAGTCTTCATTTGAAATGAGTGAATCACACAGGTGTAAGGTTTTTTTTTTTTCATACAATCATTCAAAAAATATCTACTGGGCACCTATGTGGTAGGTACTGCTTTAGGTAGTAGAGATACAAAGTGAATAAAAAAAGAAGCCCTTACCCCCTGGTACATATATTCCAGACAGGTTTACATTTCTCTAATGCAGGCAACCCTCCCACTACCATAATCAATGTATCTTCAAGTATAGACTTTTTCTGAAATTCACATTATTTCCTTGGGTTAAAGTCTCAAAGGCAAAATTACTGAATCAAAGTAGACAGTCATTTTTTTAAGTTTCCTAATACAAATAGTTAAAATGCTTTCACTGTCCAAGACAATAGTCATCTTGGTTTGGTAATATTAAGATACCAGTCCCATCTCCAAACTTAGCCTCTCTGGTGATTAGTATGTCTAAATCAGCATAGCACAAAGGTTAAAAAACAAAAACTCTCTAAGCCAGCAAAGTTTTTCTTACTCTGCTCCAAGCCCTGGTTAGGGCCTCCTGCGACCTGGTGTCTGGAGTAGGCTGGGCACTGAGAGTTAGAAAAGCCTCAATCCTAACAAGTCAAAGGTAAAGCAGACAGAACCATCAGTCTGGGCTGGTCCCTGACCCTGCAACTGTGCACCACCCCACCACACCCTCACCCTTCCCACCCAGAGCCAGCCTTTGAATTCCCAGCTCCTGGTCCCAGACAAGTGTGTGGATTCCTATGACTTCATCAGGCAGGCAGCATCAGCCTGGTCTTCCCAAAAAAGCAAAGTTAAAGCACAAGCATCTAAGATAAGAATGAGAAGCAGAAGCAGCCCTTCTTAACACCTGTTTTAGAAATCCTTGTACCATTCAAGGGTTAGGCTTTATTTACAAGCCAGTTCCTTCCAGAGAACCATCTCCACTCACTAGGGAATTTGAAAATGCAAACCCTAATGTAAGCATTCCTCATTTCCACCTGGAGGAAAAAGAATGCCCTGCACATACTGGAAATAAGAAAAAAGCAATAGGCTCGACGCCCATAGCTCAGCGCAGCGAGTAGGGCGCAGGCCACATACACTGAAGGTGGAGGGTTTGAGCTCAGCCTGGGCCTGCTAACAACAATGACAACTGCAACAAAAAAATAGCCGGGCATTGTGGCAGGTGCCTGTAGTCCCAGCTACCTGGGAGGCCGAGGCAAGAGAACTGCTTAAAGCCCAAGAGTTAGAGGTTGCTGCGAGCTGTGACACTGTGGCTCTACTAAGGGCAACATAGGTGAGACTCTGTCTCAAAAAAGAAAAAAAAAAAAAAGGCAATAATACCACTCTCCACTATTGCCTCTGAAGGGTTTTCCAGTCCTCAAAGCATTTTCTTACACATCTGGGCTACTTATATCATCAACCCCCCATTTTATGAATGAGGAAACTGGGCTTGGAGAGGTTAAGTGACTTGCACAAGATAACTTCATCAATAAGTCAAAAGGCTGGGCCTGACTTTATTTCCCTTTTTAAATTCTATGTTCTTTGTAATGATAACCAGCTATCTGCTTCCTTTGGGAGTCTGTGGGCTGGCAGCCTCCTATTTATGATGAGAAACCCCTAAAGACAAAGTATAGGGGAAAACAGCACCATCTATCATGATTCTCCCTATCTCTGTCCTTCACCTTGTGCCCACTGCCAAAGTTCTGAATGACAACACTTGTGTGACACTCAGTATCCCTAAACATCCTTTGGTCCTCCCACAAGGTCAGTCAGTAGATCTCTGGCAAATAAAGGCAAAGAAGGAATCTCCTACGTGCTCATACACACTGCACAACCTTGACAGTGACTCCAAGGCTCCCCACCCACAACTTATACCAGCTTAAATAAACCCAGAGTCTTGAGCAAATGAATCTTGAGCTGGAAAGTGAATTTTGCTCTCTAACATTAGAAGGAAGTAATTTTTTAATTCAACAAAAAATAGCTGCCATTTGCTGAGCTCCCCAAATATTCTTCTCTAATACGTATGCTGCTTTCTGTGCCAAAAAAATTTTCAGTCACATCACAGTCATGATGGTCATCTCCTGAATCTACATGAAGCTTTAGGAAAGCTCACATTCACATCTGATTCCTCCCAGCTACCCACTGAGACAAGCAGGGCAGATACTTTTATCCCCATGTTACCCATAAGGAAACAGAGGTTCCAGGCTATGAGATGTTATTAGAACACTAAATTAAAGGGAAAAAATACATTAAAAAAAGAGATGACCCAGAGTAATGCCTCTTGAATACTGAGGTCTTAAAATTTAATCATCTTTGATCAAACACACACCGCTTGCTAATGGCAGGACTTCGGGCAGAGCAAAAGGACATGAGCTAGGACCCTGGGCTATCCCATTCAATCTTCCCAAATACCCAGTAGAGTAAGTTACGTGTCATCATACCAGACCACAAATGAGGAAGTGTGAGATCCTAAAAGAGAAGACTATTTACCTGCAACCACCATTGGCTCCTGTTTTCCCTGCACACCACTACCCTTTTGATCTACTCCCACTAGCCAGGCTTACCCTCACCAAGCAAAGGCTGGCTATCAAACATACTTGGAATTGCAAAGTCCTCTGGCTTTACTTGCTGTCCCCAATCCCTCAGCCCAATACCCCTCTGCTCTATTTCCTAATTCTAAAACCCATGAAGAGGCTCATGTCCTACCACTGTGTTTCAAGAAGCATTTAGCAGGCACAGACACATCCCCTGAAATACCTGTTCTTAAACCTGAATTGCCACCTTGTTCCCTGGTAGTACAGAGATGGCCCGGCTGGGAGCCAAGTGGTTGGTTTCAAGGGAGCACAAAAACTCTCTTTCACGGGAGGCCTTCTGTTTCTCTTTAGGCTACTAACAAAGTAATTTGGCAAATTAGATAAACACCCTGTAGCCTTCATTTTCAAATCCCACTCTTCTTCACAGACATAACCCCCTGAAAGGAGCCAATCTTGCCTAGGAGAGGACCAGGGAGCACAGATGGAAGATGGCAGGGAATGACAAGCCCTATGGAGGCGGGCCACAGGTAACCATCCACATAAATAAGCACGTCCTCACAAGCCCCGGGCCCGGAAGGACTTAGGTTAGGCCCTAAGGAAGTCTGATAGCAAACACAAGAAACTTGATAGGAGAATAAAGTGAGGACCAGGAAGAAATATAAGAGCCTACCTATGAGCACAGATAAGGCTAGGGTCTTCCAGTTTCTTGCAATGTTTTTTGCAAAATTTTCTGTTCATGTGGACTTTGACTATAATGTGAGCAGTGACTATGGCTGGTTAAACGTAAAGGTTCTAATTACTGACCACAGGAATTGTTTTAGAATGGCAAACATTATGGGGTTACATGAATGATGCTCACCAGTGGAGGTTAGAGCACCCTGATAAATCTGGTTTTCTGACAGTGGTGATATTGGTATGCTGAGAGCGTGACAGATCTGCTCCATCAGCACTACATAGCTGGCCTTCTAAGGAGAAGAAACAGCTTAAAATGTAAGAAATGTGTGTGGCCTAAAAGCCTGAGGAGAGGCTCTATCCAAGGTCTTCTCATTGTTATGCTCAGCAGTATTTGCCCCCCTGAACCTGCTGGCTCCCCAGTGTGGCTCCCAGAACTCTGAAAAAGAGTCACCCTGCAAGCCTGAAGCCACCTTCAGCACTGCCTCCAGGCTTGTTAAGGCACTGCCTATCTCTGTTTCTCAAGAAATCAAGCATTCTGGATGACCTACTAATACTCCTAGTTAAGTCACCAAACTAGAAATTAAAACTCCAAGCACATAAGAAATCGTCTCTTCGGCTCAGTGCCTATAGCTCAACCGGCTAAGGCGCTAGCCACGTACACCTAAGGTGGCGGGTTCGAATCCCCAGCCCAGACCCGCCAAACAACAATGATGGCTGCAACCAAAAAAATAGCCGGGCATCGTGGCAGGCGCCTGTGGTCCCAGCTACTTGGGAGGCAGAGGCAAGAGACTCGCTTGAGCCCAGGAGTTGGAGGTTGCTGTGAGCTGTAATGCCATGGCACACGACCCAGGGGGACAGCTTGAGGCTCTGTCTCAAAAAAAAAAAAAAAATAAGATTTATAACTGAACTTAAACGCTTGAGAAAAATCTAGGATTTTAGTTTTGTAACTTTATCAAAACCTCCACTAAAACATATGTAGCTGCCAACATTTTCTTAAAGGAACAATCCCCCTCCCCATGTTTAAAACACTCAATAAAGTTGGATTTCCTGTTTGATGAGCATTGATTTTTACATTCATAATTACATCGCAAATTTCATAAGGACATCCACCGTGTCTAAACTTTTTCTGCAATCTCTCCCTTTACTCCTGATACCTGGCTCGGCGCCTATAGCTCAACCGGCTAAGGTGCCAGCCACATACACCTAAGGTGGTGGGTTCGAATCCCCAGCCCGGACTCGCCAAACAACAATGATGGCTGCAACCAAAAAATAGCCGGGCGTTGTGGCGGGTGCCTGTGGTCCCAGCTACTTGGGAGGTGGAGGCAGGAGACTCGCTTGAGCCCAGGAGTTGGAGGTTGCTGTGAGCTGTAATGCCATGGCACTCTACCCAGGGGGA